>JAHWFP010056381.1:0-54601 GCA_023313725.1 Lithobius niger
AAACTGATTTCGTAAGTTACCCTAACAGCCCAACAATCAGTAGAGACGATGAAAGTTTCCATTTCGATTGTAAGTAACTTACCACTATGTGCATTATGGCTGTGCCATCCTGCATTGCTCCTTACATTGATTAGCCACAAGCAATCCTCTTGTTTCTATATTTTCCTGATGCGATAGAGAGGTTTGAGGGTCGGTCAGTCAAATGTGCAATTTTGTCTAGCTGTAAAATAAATAAATAAATGCATTTGTATTGATGTATTTTTTTATCTTCTTATGACTTTCAGGGCACTAGTCAACAATGGAAGTGGATCTTACTGCTATCGATTCAGATCCACAATCGGATGATTCTCTTCCGGCATCTGGATTGAGGCCACATAAGAGCCCTAATCGTCAATTAGGTGACAACAAAATACCCGCAAACTATGAAGTGCATTGTTTATCTTCAAGTGATGAAGACTTGGAACCAAATTCTGCACCTCCCGAGTCCACTCCCTTAGACCTATCAACTGATGATGCATGCTCCTCGACTACAGTGCCGTACTCCGATTCCGGCAGTGAGACTGAAGTTCTGCCTTCTTTAAAAGAACGCCTCTTGCTGTCGCATCAACCTTTAGAGGATACTGCTAAGAGACTGGTGTCACCTGGTCAGCGTGTAGTTGCTCACGAGATGTCATCTGATGAAGACGATGTGAAATCGCAGAATTTACAATATCATGTGGATGGCACAACTGCCATTTCAGCATCAATCGATTTGTTAGACACTGACTCCAAAGAGTCTTTTGATTACAATGTTCAAGTTACACCAAAGAAGCAACAAAGGACAACAAAAACAAAGATTCAAGAGAAGGATGTTGCCTTACAAGTGAGTTAGTTAATTTGTTGGTGGGGAATGTTACGTGCAAAGTGTGAAGATTTGTAATTTGGTATACGTTTGTGTACAGGAACACTTAAGGGTTATTTTTTCTGCAATTGTTTAACTAAATACCTGATATTATTTTACGCATCTGATGAGCAACTGAGATCTGGTAAACTGACAATTTTGCTCAATGCGTTACATTTTATTTTATAGTCAATTAGTCGCTTAAAAAAACTATGCGGAATTGTTTGCCCTCTACTTCTTTCCCACCAAATAACGATTTTACCTCTAAAGACAAGGCTAGCCTACTAAAAATAATTTTTATATGCCGTTTCAAAATACATTACCTGTAAATTTGAGCATCCTTGTTCTTGAATGCTTCTTTCTCTAAATATTTTAAGTTGTTTAGAGCTGCAGGCCAGCTCGGTAATCCAGTGCGCAAGCGCGTGCACGCCACTCCTACAAAAAGGCCGAGGAGCGACGTGGTGTCATCTTTTCTTCTCTAGCGGCCACACGCTTTCGTTTCTTTTCCCTCCTTTTGTCAACTTGTAGACCTTTTCAGTGACAGCGATGGCTTGACCCAAAGGCGCTCCAAAAGAAGCTCCTCCCGGGAGATGGTTCTCAGCCTGCCCGTCACCTGTTCACCCTGATGCAGTCATCGGGTTGTTGCCCTGTCGCCCTGATCTTCGACCGCCTCTCGCCCGCCTCAGCATGGCTGCTCCAAGCGATCGTCCCCGTCGACGTCCCCACCTGTCTTAGCCTCTTCCAGTGGATGCCGTTCTCCTCCAGCCGGCTCTTGCCCACCATGGCTTTTGTCTGCTCTCCCGTCAGCCTCCCCTGGCACTACTAGTGATTCTTCGACCATGTCCCCTGTCCCTTGTGGCCGGACCATGTTTTCAACACCTGTTCTTCTTGCTTTCCAGACCGACCTACGCAGCGTCCAGTATTCTGCCTCCAGGCTGCAGCAGAAGGGTCAAGTCCCAAAAGAAACGACAGGCAAGGCAGCTCTATCACTCTCGCGCTACCAGCTGCAGCTCCTCTAGACCTTTTCATCCCATTCTTCTCGCCGCTCTCAGTGTCCATCTTCAGCATCGCCCGCGGCTTCCGCTGGTCAACCACCTTCATTCATCCTTGTCGCTTATTCGCAGGCCACCTGTCGTCGTTAGAAACTTCAGCTGCCTGTCAGTCAAGTCAGTTCAGCCTTTGTTCTTTGTCCAACTTTTCAAGCTGCAACAAGGCCCCAGTGTACATCGGCGACTCCACTTTCGCCGACACATTTTCTTTTTTTCCACACTACCCTTCGTCACCTACCACCCTTTCGTCAACTGAAAGACCTTCCAGTAATAGCAGTGACAAGATCCAAAGGCGTTCCGAAGGAAGTTCCTTTCCGTAAGATCACTTGTCTGGCCAACCTGTTGCCTGTTCAAGTGTTCATCCTGAAATTGTCATCGTCCCACTGTATACACTCTCCAGCCTGTCGGGCCCTTACGCTGCCTGTTATCCTCGCCATGATCAACCCATGTGATTGGCCTCACTGGCATCCCCGCCTGTTACAGCCTCCTCTTTTAGCCATGGCGTTCGCCAGCCCTTCCGTCAGCTCCTGATGGCACTGCTGTCGACACCTCCACCATGTCTCCTGTTCCTTGTGGCCAGACCATGAATTCAACTCCTGATATCAGGTTCTCCAGACTGAACTACTCAGTGTCAAGGATATTTACTCCTGAAACAGCAAGTGTCCCGGAAGCTCCTCTAGACCTTTCGCCAGTTTTTCCTCGCTGTTCTCTAGGTCCATATTCGCCCGCGGCTGCCACTGCACACCCACTCTCCAAAGGCCAAGTTCATGTGCTCATGTACAAAGCAATATGTGACTTTCAGCACAAGCAATGATGGTCTCGGCCTTCACCATCCCTTTCTTCGCGGAGCAAGTCTTACACCCATGAGTGGGTCGCACCGTCGTTTTCAGGTGAAACCCCTAGCAAACGCATTCACCCTACAAGAGGCGTCGCAGCTCCCAGTCCGACAACGGCGAACATACTTGGCTGTCCAACCTACACTCAACCTTTTGCCGGCTGTTGACTCCTCCTTTACGTTCACGTAACAACCTTCGTTCGACAAGCTGTTCCTGGTAGAGATCGGTCAGGGATCGCCAGTCCAGTCATCGTTAGCGACAGCGAGCAGGATTCTGCTTCAGCAACCAACAGGCGTCACCATCGGCGTCATCTTCACAATGGTTCAACCCTTTCAATAGTAGAGGAAAATGGTGCCACAGCTAGATCCATGGTCTATGATGCTGCTGAAAGTGAAAGCACGAGCGAGCTAGAAGCTAGTACTACTACTGTTACAAGGAAAAAAATAGAAATGACTAGTTGGGGTGGAGTGTGGCAAAAACCTATACTGAAACCGCAGTTTTGTGGGCATGAAAACCGAAACCAGAACCGAAGTCAACAAAATGAAACCGAACCATCCCTACGGTCCACCTTCCTACTTCTTTATTCCTGATTTCGTAGCGGTTTCCTTGACAACAAGGTACTCCTTATGAGAAAGACTCAAAAGCCTTGCGAACCGTCCAGGCCAATCATCATGCCAGCGCTCTCCAATATAATTGGTGACGAACCTGAACGCCTCCTCTGTCCAGTACAGGCTCTGTGTGCTTCTAAATACAGATTCATGACAACAACGAATTTCGCAATGGCTGCCATCGGCTTTTCATCCCCTTTAACTGAGATTTCGGCGAGACCTCCACAAGGATGATCGCAACTTGGATCAAGACGGCCAGTGTCAGTGCTTACGAAGCTTTGAACGTCAACTGTGCACAACAACAACATCGGTATTACAGCGCATGGGTTGAGGGCCCTTTCGGCTTCTACAGCAACATTCCTGAGATCCTCGCGGTAGCAACGTTGAGAAGCATATCGGTCTTCACGTGGCACTACTTCAGGGAGATGACCACGCAGGCCAATGGATTACATCGTCTGGGCCCAGTTGTTGCAGCCAGATATATCTCCTCCCTTCCCCCTTAAGTGCCAAGAAGAAGCGAGACCCCACATACGTTGTAATAATTTGAAAAAACCGGACAACATCCTATGAGTCACATCCGGACAACATCTCTTACATAAGCGCAAAGTTTGTAACTTTTTGGGGGAGCCAGCTTGTAACCCTGGGGTACCCGTCAGGTGGTCCCCACTGCCATTTTTGACGAGGTCTACTGTAAATGCTAAAAATTTGCAGGTAATTATATCTTATAACACCATATAGAAACTTAAAATTGTTAGGTGCCAGTCCACCAGCTAATTGTTGTTTCAATTGTCTAACGAAAATATGTACATTACCTGTACCCACCCTACTTCCCCTCGTGAGTCACCACCATGACATAGTGAGAGTAATAAAAGATGACACCATGTCGTGCCTCTGCAACTTGTAGGAGGGGTGCGCACGCGCATGCGCACTGTGATACCCAGCTGGTAGGCTGTAAACATCTTAATCTCTAAGGAAAAGAAGCTTTCAAGAACAATAATGCTAAAATGTACAGGTAATGTACATTTCGTTAGGCAATAAAAGCAAAATTAGCCGGTGGCACCCTGAATTTTTTTTCTTCTACTCCTGTCTTGGTTTGCTCATCCTATTGTAGGCTACTTTAAAAGTAGACAGCAGATGATTTAGCCAAAATTAATAGGAAATTGTACAATATTATTAAAATGTGAAAGGTTTTTTCAGTGCGTAAATTTGTCAGGCAACGTATGTATGCACCTATTTTTGCATTTCCGAGCATAAAATGTACCAAGAATCTGTATGTGAAAATTATGGAAATTTACCTTGCTATTGTTAAAGGTGGCTTAGGTCTAACTAAGTTGAAAAGATGTTTATCAGACACAATCGCATCACCTAATAACTAGGGATAGACCGATATTAATATCGGTATCGGTATTTACAGATATTATCGGTATTTTTTGAGTATCGGTATCGGATCTGTATCGGTGTTTATTTACCGATATTTCAGCCGATACGACCAACTTCCGTGCACGCTGGCTACTCCACCTAGCTTGTGAGAAACCTTTCCTGCATAGTATCGCTTGTATCCCATGACGTCATCTGCACAGCAGCTTAGTGAATTCAACGTGTGTGCATTGCCAGAATCAGGGCAGGGCTTCTTGGGATTAGGCCTATCTGCAGTGTACTCTGCGTTTTTTTTTTTTTACAGTCGAAGGTACACTTGCGGATCTGCCACCACTGAGAAAAAAAAATTAGAAATTTAATTTTCTTGCACACCAGTTTCATAATTATGAAATATGCATTTGACTTTCTGACCCATTGACTTTTTTTTTTAAATCGGTATCGGATCTGTATCGGATCGGGAAGGGAAAATCGGTATCGGATCGGATCGGTATTTTTCTGTATCGGTCGATCCTTACTAATAACCCATCACCAATTCACCCTTAGTTATTTTCTTGGGGTTTTGAGGGACTGTACAAATTTCTGCCGTTCTGCTAAGTTTTCTTACTGATTTTGATGTTTCAATTCTCCTTTTTATTTTTCTCAATGAGACCTTTTCATCGGCCCTGGAGCCAACTCAATAGATAAAGAACATTGAGCAGAATGGAGTGTTCGTTTTGGCAGTTTTGTCACACACAAAATTAGATTCAAATTATGCACGATTTTCGACAAGCCGTTGCTTGTTATTTTAAAATTCAAACTAGCAACAGCTTGTTGAAAATTCACATGGACCTTAAATTTAATAACTGTGCGACAAAACTGCAGCTACAAATTCTTTACCAATTACCACTAGAAGATAAGTGCACCATTTTAAATGGTGTTTGTGAAGAAAAAAAGCCCGGTCCCTCATCGAATTTTGAAGTCTGAACCCTACCCAAAAAACATTTATTTATTTTTTAGTTTGCATGCCATGCTGTACTACATACCTTCCAAATAGTGTTGCACGGTATTAAGTTTTTGCAGGACGGTACGGTACGGTTCTGAAAACGGCGGTCTACGGTAATATCACGGTAATTTAGGAAATAATTTTGTGCTGTTATCCACTTGAGCACAAAAGAATCAAATATGGCTCTTGGCATTTAATTTTTTTTACTAAATAGCGGAACTTCGCTTTCATCTTGATGGGACGCTGCGACATAAATACCATAAATACAAAATCGCTCGTACGCGCTTGTTACTGAAGAGCTGCTGCCCCCCCCCCCCCCGGCCGCCGCCGCCGCACTGTGGGCAAGCAGTGGGGTCGGATTTCACTCGCTCGTGCGAATTTCGCACTTTCGCATGCACCTTCGTCAGCACCATAATCACGGTAATACCGCTGCTACGGTAATACCGTGGTGCTAAAAAAGGAACGATACTGATACCGTAATTTTTTTTTACCGTCAATACCGATTTACCGTGTAACACTACTTCCAAATGTATGATTTTCGCTGAAGTCTGAGCCTTGGCTATTTCGGACTTGGGTATATATTTTAACCCATAACCACCTGAAAGAACTTTAGACCCTTTTTTTTAGAGTCCATATTGTACTCGGGTCGGTTCTCGGATTCGAACCGGCATTCTCTTGGTTTGGAGCCGACGACGCTGACCACTGGGCTGTGGCTGCCCGCTTTGCTCGGGGTCGCCGAGGACCCCTCACAAAACTCGCGCTAGGACTTAGTTTTTCGCTGTTACACGTTGAAGGCGTACGTTCGTATCTAGGCGGTTATGGGTTAACAAGCTTAATTCCGAGTTGACAGTGGTTTCGATTTGTTTAAATAAATGTTACGACAAACGTCTTGTTGGTGTGTTTAAAAGAGGAACTGTTCTCCTATTTTTTGTTAAGCTGTAACAACTGTTCTGCCGAGGATTGGGATTTAATTCCTATTAACTAACAATTTTATTCTTGCAGCAAAAGAAAGAAGAACGTGCTGCAGAGCGTGAAGCCAAGCGACAGAAGAAGGAAGCAGAAATGCATCAAAAGAGAGAGCAAGCATCGGCTAAAGCTGCTGCTAGGCTTCAGAAAAAGTTGGAAAAAGAAAAGGAAAAGCTATTGAGAGATGTGGTAACAGAGGCTAGACGTAAAGAAAAGCCAGGCGAAAGCATCAAGGTATTCGTTAATAATCTGTGGGAACTACAGTAGTATCGTATATGATCTATAATGGTTTAGGCTTTAGCCACATCTTTCATACAATGCATGCAACAAGCAATTTACCACGTTCGTCGCATTCTCATTTAATATTATAGAGAAAGTTTTCAAACTTTTCCCTTCCAGGTTTGAAAAGCTGACTGATGTTTACGAATTAATAGGACATACCCTCTCTGCATTTTGTTGCTTGCATCCCATGCATTTCTTACTATCTGTAAAATACTAACCTCTAGTATGTGCTAAAATCGTTTTCGATTTGCTTTTCTACCCGATTTTTTAAACCCCTTAAAAGTTTAAAACACCTGCAACACTTGCAATGCAATGAGGTTAGCCTATCTGCCACTTGGTGCGCAACAATCGTTGCCTCCAACAAGCCAGCGCCAGCCCAACAATGACACTTCGTTTTCGGGTATGGGACAAGGCAGACGTGTGTAATGTTTGCTCTGTTCTTTTTTGCTTTTCGCCAGGGAATCCGGCGTTTCGTGTTCCTTGCCCGAGATTTCATTTTGTTCGCGTCGGGGATTTTCCCGAATGTTCGTGTGGAAATAATGAAGAATTAAACCCTCAGGACATTCACCCTGCGGTTGCCAATGGTGGCCATGTAGTTTTATCGGGTTTTGATGGATTTTGGGACGAAAATGAGGTGTTAGAAGTGCTGCACAAATGGTTGAAATTGGTCCGATGTCGCGTGTTTTTCGAAAAAAAAAAAAATTATATAAATAGGTTCGATTGAGTCTCCTTCTGGATCTGAAACACCGCTTGAACGTTGTCGGAATTTTTTTTTACTGACCTAAATGCCCCACTTGTGTTTTGTTTGGCTTGGTGTACGGACGCTTCCGTTAGGCCTAATGTGGTTGGAGCCGGGAATGCTTCTTCATCGCCGGCCTGGTTTCCTTGCTGTCCATGTCTCCAATCGACCCTGGTAATTTGAGATGTTTGCAGTTCGTGAGGCATAAAATGGATTTTTGATTTGATTGGATTTGTGCTGAAAGTTTGCCGTGCTGCAGGAGAAGATGGTGGCGTTTTTTGCGCAGATGGTGTTGGTTGTATGCATAGCCTAGCTATAGTTGGTTCTTCTCATCAGAGAATTTATTTATATTAGGCTTAGCCTATTCATATTATTGTTTAGTAGCCTATATTTCAAGGGAATGTTAAAAAGCCTGGAAACTAAAAATGTACTGTCCCCCAGTTCAGGAAAGAGCGATGGAAAAGCCTGGTCGGCAATTATGCACTATGTTTGCCTGGAGAATGAAACGTCGGCTTATCGAGCGCTTTAGCCTGGTGGGGCGATAACTTCCGGTTTAGAATGGAGCGAACTCTCACTCGCGTTCTGGGGTCGATGCAGGCAGCATGGGCTGCAAGCTGCAGTCATGTTTTTTTTTAAGCCATGTGGTCAAGTGTTTGTAACTTTGAAACTCTAGAAATGTCACTGTTAAATAAACAGTTGAACTGTAAGTATTTCTTCTGCACCTTCTTTGAAACAACAGTAATTTGTAGGACTAGGAATTCGCTGGAGTAACGCGGACAATTTTCCTACAGATGGCAACCGCCAAACGCCAATCGCCGGTTGTGCTCTTTTCTTTCCTCCATGGTCGTGCCATCAGTTGCCAGGCGAGTGCTGCCATCTATCGTCGCGGAGGAGGAGCTTCGTTTGCGAAACCGAAACTGTTGTTGCTGGGAAGCTGCCTGTGGTGAGTTGAAAAAATGAGGCTGTTGGCACTGGGTCTGTGGCTGCACTACAACAGACGGTCGTGTCTGAACCGGAGCTGTTAGTGCGGGGCAATGTTGCAAGATGGAAGTGTGAGGGAAATGCAACAAAAAATTGAAAACTCCAAGGAGGGAGTTAGCCCCAAAAAGTCTCGTGGCGGAGAAAACGCCAAAAACGAGTCTCAGCCACTATGTTGAATTCCCATAGAGGGAAAAAAAGACCCACACTCGGGGCGTGGCGAACACCACGAAGCCCCGAGTGGTGCACAAGTCTGATAGGCGCCGAAAAACGCCGTACTCAGACTTCAACAGATCCTCATCGCCGGCGAATCGCACTAGATGCGTACTGTTAACGCTGATGGGCGGTGCGTTGTGCCTGGAAGGAAACTCGCCACTCATTAACCGCCAATCGCCACCCGTTACCCGCCACTCGTTAACCACCAATCGCCACTTGTTAACCACCAATCGCCACTTGTTAACCACCAATCGCCACTCGTTACCCACCAATCGCCACACGTTACCCACCAATCGCCACTTTCGTCAGCGTTCCTTGTTAGCCACGTGGAGTTCACGTTGCAACTTTGTTGGTCCTTGGCCACATCCTGGTTACACTTCCCGGCTCATCTCATTTTTTCGTCATCTGATAAATTCATTGATTTCTCTGTCGACATAATGTTTTGTTAACAGAGAAATTAGCAAGATGGTGTTTAGCATGTGAAAAACCTTTACAATACTGAAATGTGGTTCTATATTTGGAGCTGTTCCTCATACGGAGATCTTTTGTGTAGTGGGGGGTTTTCACCAATATGGACACAGAAGGTAGGTAACTGAATAGTTAAAAATTGTACGTTGTTTGGAAAGATTCCTTATTCGGAGGTCCGTAATATCGTAAGTTTACTGTAAGGTTTATTGCATTACAGAAACTAGGCCTAGGGATCGACCAATTTAAAACTGAACCTGGATCTTTGAGATCCAGATTCGATCGGGTTTTGGAAAAATACTTACTGTCAATGACATTTGATTACTTGAAACTAGTCCGGTTTTGTACTTTTTAAATATTTAATGTCTTGCTTATTGGTAGAGACCCGTATTTTCTGTGAAAAGTTAATGACTATTTCCGCGATGCTTTCTGTAGCGAAAAAGTAACGATTCTGCTTCAATTTTTCAAATTCTGCGACTCAAATAAAGTATAAAATTGAACCTATAATACATTACTTTCTTGCTATCTGTGAAATACTAAGCTTCATTATGTGCTAAAATTGTCCCTCTTTGATTGCCCAGAATTTAAAATTAAACACCTGTTTGATTTATTATTTCAATTCAACGTTGAGTTCTACACCGCTAGGATCAGGGCCAGATTTAAGCTCTTGCCGCCTGTAGGCCCAACCATAATGCTGCTCTTCAATACCCCTAAAACTTCCCCTCTCCCAAAGTCTTACGGAATGTTCAATTTAAGCCTCCCCCCCCCCCCCATCTAGCACTTTTCTTAATATGTATGTTCTTTTGCGATCTATGGAAAACTGGTAGGGAAAAAATAACTTGGGCTATGTTAGTGAGCAAAGTAATAAAAAAGTAACCTATTTCCGTTGCCCTTTGAACCTAAATTAAGAAATTTCAGGGATTTGCTTACTAGGACCTTGTCCCTTTCTTTCCTTGCTTCCTCCTGTTTTTTTTTTTGTTCCGAGTGCCGCTTAGTTTCACTAATTGCTCATGGCTACTCGTTTTAGTTCAACGATCAACGATTACGATCAACGTTTGACAACCAACCAAACACAAAGTGGTCATGCAATAAAAAGTTCGTAAATAACGCAACTACGTTTTAAAGAAAAAGTCAGTGGGTCTTATTAACCTATAGCACCGATCATGCACTCAATCACTACTGATACGACCAACCCTTCCCAATGTCGGTCGCCACTCGCCATTTGACGAGTGGAAATCAACAGTTGGCGCCTTGGAATTTAGCTTTACTCGCCAAATCGGCGACTACCTACAGAGCATGCCACTAAAAAAGGGGTATCTCTGGAACCGTATAAGTTAGAGACGAACGGTTTGCGGCGTTATGCTCACATTTATAAGGGCTATATAACTGGATTTTCTGCATTAATACTGGAGTTTGCACAATTTTGTTAATGCATAAATTAGAGAAACCTTTCCTCATACAAGACGTATTTGGTATGTGGCGAGTAAAAATTGTGAAATGGCGAGTGCTTCGTATGGTCTTCTGGCCAAGTGGCGACTGCTACTGGATTGACATTCGGAAGGGTTGGATACGACATTGAGTTGATGGAGAAAAGCCGTCGAATTGTTGTACCCTGAACTATTCGCACACATTTGAAAATGAACCCGTTGTCAACTCAAAATCGGTGTACTGTTGTTGGTGAGAAGCATTACAGACACAAGATAGCAACAACTTATTTATAGTGTTATCTGTTGATAGGATGCGGTATACGTTTTAGACTGATATACAGTTAGCTTAGGTAACAATGTTAGGTAACAATGTATGGCGCCAGCATTTAGTTAATACATTTTCATGAAAGGTGGAGCGCATGGAAAATTCGCACCAGCTTTTCTCACGTACAATTGTTTTTAAGCCGTCATGCCGCCCCTAAAAAAAGTGCCGCTATAAGCCCGGGCCTGTCGGGCCTACTTATAAATCCGGCCCTGGCTAGGATACCCCAATTCTGCAATTTTCTGTGAAATATCCTCGATTCTGCAAATTCTGTGATATTAAGGTTGGTTCATTTAACTCCTGTGGTAACCTATGCACTAACTACTTGATGGAAATTTAAAAATACGTAATATATGATGGCGCAGAAATTCTGCAATTGCAGAACACACGTGTCTGTTTATGGGCCAATTTCCCTTATTTTTGGCCGATTTTGCCAATAAGCCGTTCAAAGCGGTTTTTCACCAGCTGTTCAAAGCGCTCTTGAGATTAATATCTCTGATTAAGTGCATAAACCGTTCAGAATAAGGAAAAACCAAACGTTAAGAAAAGCTTCAAAGTTGTTCACTTTCTTTAAAGAAAATTATGTTTGCATAAACTATGTAAGGCTGAAAATATTCAGATTAAAAAAAAACTACTTAGATTCTGGTCCAGTCCAGTTTTGAGCGTTTTAAATTATGCTACTAAGGTCTAAAGTGTGTCATTAAAATAGATTTCATGGATATCTAGGATAGCAGATTGTTACTGAATCATATTAAACTTGTTCTTAAACAATTGATAGTCCCGACGTGGTTACTGCGTTTGTTTTAGACCTGTATTTCTCATTAAAAGTGTTACTGTTACAATAATTTATACAGTATAACATAGGTTTCTTTTTCGATTCAGTTAAAATCTAGACGTGATCTTGCAGTTCGTAATAAATTATCTGGATCTGATCCGAACATGATAGACCTCTAGTAGATGTGACTCTTTGAACAGTAATTTGCAATTAACTGTATTGTGATAAACAAATGTTTTTTGCTAAAGCATATTTTTTTTTAGATTTTTCTCGTTATTTACGAGAAAAGGTGGTCATTGCGATTGCGCACTTTTAGTTTTAATTTCTGCGCAGGGCATATGCTGCTCCAAATATGCAGTTGAAATTCTCAAAAGAAATAAAGTAGTGAGTGAAAACTACAGGTTCCTGCCAATAACATTTTTTTTTTCTGTTGTAGCTAATGAAAGTTTTGGTAGACACACACCTATTAGAGCTTCCAGAAGGTGCTCTTCTGTTGCCGCTTTTACAATCTCTCAACATTCGATATCAAGTGCAGTTGCTCGCTGCTCCTTATTCGGTCACATGGCAACGAGAAGTTAGCTCTTCAGCAATGGATGATGACAATAAGGTAGGTGAGTAAAGGAAAACTTTGGTGTTTCAATTTTTAGCAATAACTAGTGCCAGTTGCTATTGAAACATGGGCCACTTAACACTAGGCTATTTTCCCATAAACCATTGTAGTCACGATCAACCTTTTTTAATATTGTTCACCATTTGGAGTACTGTATCTGGAAAACAGGGATCCGGCCATAACTGTGGCGATTGGACGACATTCTAGAAAAATCAAGATGCACCTCCACCACCAGTACGATAATTTAGTCAGTTCACTAAAACTTCGATAGCTCACCTAAATTTCCGGAGAAATGTCCGTTCTTCTTCTTCAGAAGCTCCACTTACATCGCTTGATATTGGTCTAAAACCTACAATGATGGTGACTGTCGGTTTACCAAATTCGAACTTAACTCTCACGTTCTGCACCACTGATCTCTACGGGATGATCCGCACATTATGTCTTAGCAAAATTGGCGTGGGTCCACTTAGTTTCAAGCTTGGATGCCAGGTCACCGTATAGGAGACTATCAGTTTGGTCGTAGAACGGCCCAGTTAGGTTCATGAGGGGAACTTGGTGTTGAGAGAAGCATTTGATAGCTAATGATGCTAATGCATGAATGTGGGGTCCTTGTCTAGTATTGGAGTGTAGGGAGAATGGATGTTTTGGCCAAATCTATCTCGTGCTTGAATTTCTTTTGGTGTTGTGCAATACCTTAAGCTTCTCTCCACGTTGGGTTACCCCCACGTGTCCTTTGATCCTGTCTGGAGTCTTTGCTTTGTCTCTCCGAATTCGATTACAACGCACTTAAAGCAAGGAACTGAATATACAACCTTACTCTCGCTGAGACCACACAATGCCCTCCATAATACCGAAGAATACTTTTAGGGTTATAAACAATACTTTTAAGGCCGTGAAAAAGAAAATTAACGGTTTTCAGGCTCTGCTTGGTGACATTTTTATTAGCAAATTTAAAAAGTCACCCGCAAAAGGTTATTAACGAGAAATTTGTGAGAGCGGTGAGCTTTCTTGCACATAACGTTATCCTTACCCAGCAAGCATCAGGTTTAGTTGTAGTGAAAGGCTACCACAATCTGAACAGAAAGAACCAATTTGAGATACTAGGCTACTTAGGTTCAAACATAAATAAAAAATAAAACAAGAATCAACAAACTTGTGTTGTAATGCCTGAGGAAGATGGCAGTCGGCCATTGAAAATTTGCCAGACGTAGATAGTTTTATCGGTAAATATATTCGCAATTCTCCGAATTATGGCTCTGAAAAATAAAACTAAAAGCGTGGTCACTGAATGACTTTTTGGGCTTGTACAAAATGCCCGAGAACCAAAACTTTTTTTCCCCATGGCCTAACAGTCTGCAGTTCTTCAGCTCCTTTCCCCAAACCACCAAAGGTATGTAGAATTAATGTCGTCCAATGCACACAACAACTTCCATTTCGTAAGGTCTCTTGAAACGTTCGCAATCGGCTTCTTAAAGTGTATGGAAATTAACATTTCTAGGCCACAAGTAGCTAGCTAGCTAACTAACTAACTAGCCAGTCATTAACACAAAATCAATGAACTTTAGTAGCAATTTTCTCCTTAAAAGAGTCGTCCAATGAACCGAAACCTTTGCCCGACGTTATAAGGATGTAATGCTTGATAGGCCAACATATTTACAGTTATTTTTGTCGCATGTAAGTATTTTCCCAGTTGCTCGTTGTAGTCTATAAAACCTTTGCTCTAGATAAAGACAAATGCGCAAGATTGCCGCTTTCATGCAACAACAACAACGAAACTTCAACAACTTCGCGGCGAGTTTCTTTATTCACATGTTGTCTTTTACTTTGCTATTTTTCATCTGTTGTTGTCTTGATGTAGTATATTGTTAATAAGGCTGCAGGGCCCCCACAACGGGGGGGGGGGGGGGGGTGTCAGGTGGACCCGCTGTACCCAGACCCCGTCACTCTTGGCGCCCGCACGGCCTAAACAAAATTTTTTCGCAATCAAATTTGTGCGTATTGTGAATTTGTTGTATTCTCCCAACAAACTTCAATACCAGTCCGAAGGCAACAAGCCCAGAGAAGGAGCACTGTAAGGAGGCAGGGAAGCCTTCAAACGTAAGCAGCCCGGATTAAGGAATGAACGAACCCGTTACGCACAACTGTGGCCGACGAATATTATAACATAATGTAAACTTTTAACGATTTCAGTCGGGGAAGGGGGGACCCCACTATTGTGGTAGTCCCAGGCCCCTAACTTTGACGTGGGGGCCCTGTAAGGCTGTACCGAACGCACATTTTTAACTAAACCAAACAAACCTTAAACAAGCTGAACACCGAACATTTCCGAACCGAACAAAAATGTACCAAACCAATCGTCCTGTACAATAAAATGTAACACAACTTGGTTCATAAAGATTCATATTTACCAAAGTACAAGTTTCTCAACAAATGCTGTGATGTTCACATGGACTTGTAAGTGAACAAATGTGGAAACTAAGTTTGAGAATAAAGAAATCTCCTGTGTCTTTACATTTTCCCCTCATAACTTCTGAACGGTTAAAGCTAGAAACTTATGGTTTGGACCATCAGAAAGCTGGCGAAAAAGCTTCTAAATGGTATATTTAAACATCAAACTCCTTCAACTAGAAGTGAAAATACAGTATTCGGTTCGGTAGTTTTCTTTTGAAACACCGAACCGAACACCCGCTGTTCGATCGTGTTCGATTCGGTACAGCCTTAGTTGTTAATAACACAGCCTCTACGATTTGGCCCGTCTCCTTTAAAGACTGAAGCCTTTCATTATTTTTAATCAGACTATTTTACTTTCTAGCTATTAGGCTAGCCTTCGCACGTAGACAAATCTGGCCCTTGATCTTTAAGGTGGACACTTACAGTACCCCACTTTCACCATATGTATTAGTGCTGGCTTATAAAGCTTTAGTGACTTTGGTGATTGGCAGGATTCCTTGAGATCGAAACACTTGCTGAGAGAAGGTAGAATCTATTCTTAACCCGTTTTGTCTTCATGCTACTGAACAGACTCGTCGACATCGATTGGAAGAAGCTCCTCACTCTTGAGGTGCTGGGTTGGCAGGATCTCGTAATTTGTTTTTCGCCCGGGCGACATTACGAGATTTTGCTTTGGTGGCAGAGTGGTCAGAGCGTGGAATGCTCTACCAGTATATGTGAAATGTGTAACCTCCCATAGTGTTGTCTGTCCCGGTGCTTGACCACAGGAAGATGGCTTGGGTTCAAAGTTTTTTTTTCTTTTGCCTACCTGGATGTTTTTGGTGTACTGGTTGATTACTTATATAGTACTTGCTGATATATTCAACTGGCACAGTATCAAGTGATACTGGACTGGACCTGATAATAATTTTGTTGACAATACTTAAATATGGTAGTTCAGTAAAAACAGGTTTCTAGTCGCCGGTCCAAAAATATACACTAACCTGTAATTTTGTTACATTCAGCTTCTAGATGCTTGTTACCCTGGAGAAGTCAAAAGCTCAGGTGCGCCCAGCTCAGTCACCCCCCTGCACGTGCGCGGGTCCTCCATAAATGGTGTTACAGCATTAACCAGTCATCTTTTTTCCTCCACGTCTTCCAGTCGTCATGAAGCCATTGTTACCCTCTCTGGAAACACCTTTCGCCGAAAGCCTCAAGTCTCACCACCGCCTCCACCGTGCTTCACCGACCTCTGTTTGTTGTTCGCCGCAGATCCTTCCTTGCCTGTCCGAAGCCTTTGTCGAAACTTCATTGAATCCTTCCCTCAAGTGGAATCACCGGCCCAACCCAATTGGATCTCCCCATGACCCGCAACCACACCAAGCTGTACACGAGTTCTCGTCCGATCACCGTACTTGTTACAGCGAGCCCAATTTACACTTGGATGGATGACTGCCTGGGGTCTCCGGGTGCCGTTGACACAGGCCCTAAAGTTCATTTAGCCTTCACCGAAAGCTAAGCTTTCACCGAAGGGATTTCTTTCAACAACATGAGCTTGCACCGATAGCAGACCTTCCCCGAAAGCACAGCCATCGTTGAAAGCACTGCCTTCCCCGTAAACAAGCCTTCACCGAAAGCACAGCCATCACCGAAAGTACTGCCATTCCCCCAACCTTCACCCAAAGCCGAAAAACAGGCCTTCACTGACTACATTTTCTGTTCCCATTGGCCCAAGTGTTTTCCCGCGACCCAAAATGGAAATCCCTTCACCCATAGCACTCTTGCACTCACCGTAAAACCCGACGTTCGCCGCATTCCAAAATACATAAATCAACAACCTATGTTCCGCTTCATCCGCCGGGACCTTGGTAGTGAGCTCAACTGTTTATCAACCTCCTGCTTCCACGGGGTTTCTCGTCTCTCGTGAGACGCAAACTTCCTCTCGCGCTACGTTCCTCTTCCAGGATTGTCTTCCACATTCCCGCTACTCCATCACTCTCAAGATGCCACGTGTTCGCGGAGGTATTTTCGCAGTGGACCGTGGACTCAATCCTACAAAGATTCGGGTTCCAGGCACCTGCAAATATGCTGCAATTCTTTCTTCACATAAGAGATATGACCCTCATACCGCCTGTCAACGTCACAGAGTGTGCAACTACTATTCGGGCCCTTGCCCAATCTACCTGATCGTTCCACCGTATGATTGGACCATCATTTTATGTAAGAATGCTAAAGCTGCAACCCGTTGTCGTCAAATGAAGGATCGCCGTGTCCGCTTGAAACTCGGAAAAACTGACAGCCCTGTGCTCCAATCTCAAGTGCTTCCGCAGCAACCACCACTCCCAAGCCACCCACTCCCAGGAACCCGTCCTCAGCCACGGCAACCTCGGTGAATCTTGGTAACCCACAACATGACACTATCTCCAACACCTCGACCCTTTGCCCTCATCTATCATCAATCCAGCCAATCAGACTGATGCATCAACACCTAACAACTCTATGTCGCAACCCCCTAATCCAAACTCATCATTCGGATTCGATGAAAGCCCTGTCAAAACTCCAACATCCCCCAACTATGGAAGCCAATTCATACTTCAAGCCATTCTCCGCAAAACGCTTGATCTCAAGAGCCGTGAACTCGTTCGTTTAGAGCACAAGTACATGCCCATCGCCAACAACTTTTCTACCTTGAAAAAGAAACTAGCAAATGCAACCAAACTCATAGAGGCCTAACCTCCGATTGCACCGACTATCAACATGAGCTATCGGGCTAACCTTCTCTCAAGCAACACCTTACTCAGAAAAAAAGTGTAACTTTCCGGTGCTTCCTCCCGTCGTCTTTCTTCGTTTTCACCCTCTGGCAGAAAACCACTCATCAAAATCCATGTACCACAACCTCTCATTAGAAAACCTGCTACGAAAACTCACCAAGCAACCCAAACTCACCATGCGACTCAAACAATTGATCCTCAACCTTTACCCATCATTCACATTGGACCCAACATGGTCCCAATCCGATACAAACCATTAACAAGGAGCACGGAGCACATGCAACCACCAAGAATCCCCGAATTTGCCAGACGCGAACATGCGGGCATTTCAAACGAATGGATTCGTGCCAGTCAAGCCTTACCCGGAGAAAACTACATTGCCCATCACCTCTGGCATTGGGACAATGCCCCTTTTTTCGCCCCCGCCAAACATGAAATGAAGAAACTTTCCCTTTACCGAACACGACAACTTTCGTGTCTTGACTGTCGATCATTTGCCAAGGGCTACCACTTCTCCTTCACTGCCAGACCTTGATTTCACCTCCATTAACATGCTCAATCTTCAGCCTGGGCCTAAGGAATGGCCCCTTTCATGCGCATTGGACGGATCAACATTTCCCCCAACTCTGATATGATTGGTCATTCCACATTTCAATTCCAACGACTTTAATCACTCTGAAAATCAACTACCACATCAATCAACACTTCTCCATTCCAAATTGTTGTTACCATCTTCCATCTCAAGACACCATTGGATCCTGAAAGAATCATCTTGCAACCAAGGTAAGAGTTAACCCCCCCCCCCTTACTTAACGAGTTGTCAAAGCTCAACCAACTTCACCGTTTGGAATCACGAAGTTTTAACCCCATGCACAAACACCTTGCGCCACATTGTCTGCCGAGATCTTTCTTCTTCACCCTTTGGGCATATCAACTCATCTACCTGACCTCGTGGGGGCCCCAGCTCACACCCTTGGGAACTCACCATGGTGGTGCCCGCCCACCTATATTGACGAAGTTAACTGAATGCAACAAAATTACAGGTAGTGTATATTTTCGTACCGGCAACTAGAAAGCCTAATTTTACCTGGTGGGAGGTCAAATTGGATTCTGTTCCCTGAAAGAAAATATACACTACCTGTAATTACCCACCCAACCTCCCCTATCGAGTCACTATCATGGCTGACATATCGTGAGGAAAAATAGATGGCTGGCTAACGCCGTAACACCATTTATGGAGGACCTGCACATGCCGCCTGCACATGCGCAGGGAGGTGTCTGAGCTGGGCGCACCTGACCTTTTGACTCCTCCAGGGTAACAAGCATCCAGGAGCTAGAATGCAACAAAATTACAGTTAGTGTATATTTTCTTTCAGGCAATAGAAACCAATTTTGACCTCCCACCAGGTAAAATTGGGATTTTTAACTCGTGTTATTCGTTTTAGATTGTTGTGACCACTGAAGACGTTGACGAAGACGAAGTCATAATTCAGATCCCTTTGCCAATATTTGTGAATTTGGTAGATGCATTAAAACAGGTAATTATTTGTTCTTTGTTTGCATTGAAATAATGGCTGTGAACATAGCAGGCGACACAATTATTTGTAGGTAAATCTACGATAATAATTTGCCAGTGTGCGCCACACCACGTTTTACCCCGTGTCGTTGATAACCCTAGTATCTTACTTTCGTTCTGTAATTCTTAAAACTTTGGGAAAATTGTGAAACAAAAGAATGTTGTGTACTGCGTGCCATGTAGGGACTGCAAATCGGTTTACATTGGAGACACACACCGAAAACTCCAGACGAGAATCCATGAACACCAAGGAAAAGTGCGGACATTAGACCCACTCAATGGAGTTTCCGTGCACCAACGAAAAGAAAATCACCAGACAGCGTGGGAACTTAGCTCAGACCTGCTGAAATCCAATACACCAAACGACGCCCACCTTTGTGGGTTGAGATCTCTAGCCATCCAACATTTTCGGAAGCAAGGTGCAGCACTCATGAACATTGCCCATCCATCCTATCCCAACATCGACCGACTAGTGAGACCAGAGCTCGCCAAAATCTCAGCAGGCAATGGAAATTAGAGTTTGAGCGTGCGATAAAGATCAGTGGTCCAACGGAAAATGCGGCAAGTTCAAATTCTGATTCTGACACAGCCTGAAGCAATGTGAACCTCGTTTAGTACTTCGTTTTTTGCCTGGACTTCTGAAGAAGGGGGATGCTGCGTTATTCCACAGAAAATTCAAGTGGACAGAGTTTATGATTGTTCATTTATTAGTGGCGAAGTGTGAACTTTGAATCGCAATGATAACTAATAACAAAAGAAGGAACAAATTCCGCTTCCCGCGATTTGATATCTTCCAAGAAAAATTTCCCTTCACAGACACTAACTATCGAAAATTTGTGAAAATTTGGACTAATTCCCTTGTTGTGAGATGGTACGTATTTGTTTTGGTATTACACAAATACTAATATCAATTCAGAATAAGGTATGATAACTAGTAATTACAAGCCAGATTGTAACCTAATATTAATAATAGCAAGGGTAATCCATATTGCCCTTGATAATAGCAATACTAAGCAATACCTAACTAACTTGTCTTTGTCAGGCGGTGTTTTGGCTTACATCGGTCTGGTTATTTACATTCGAATCGCACTGTGGGCGTGACTGATGTGAGCCAAACTACCAGAAAAACCCTAAAATAGCGCCCGGCGAAAACAGTTGGAAGACATATTACATTCTCTTTCACACAAACTGTCGAAAATTTGTGGAAGTTTGAACTGGACTAAGTTCTAGTTGTAAGATTGTGTGTATTTGTTTTGGTGTTCCTGAACTCTAGCAGTATAATGAGTTTGTCTTTTTAAAGTATTTGCACATTATTAACGAACTATTGATGGTCATATTTCCATAAACTAATTACCAAGGGTATTCTATCTCTGCTGTGCTTCGTCTTGTTGATTCTGTGAACATTCTGATCTGAGCTACGTTTGAATCATAAAACCGTACCCCCAAAACTTGTTACACAAACGACATTGAACATTCGGTACTTAAATGTGCAGTATTTAGTATTTTATTGCAGTAGTTAGTACTTTACGAACATAAAGAAAAAAATTACTGTACATATGCCAAATTACGTAATGATTGTAATTTATTTATTTATTAGGAGCAAGCAGGCATCTTTCAGAAGAATGAAACGCTGCTATCATATATCAGAAAGATGAAAGAGTTATTCTTGGGAAAGAAAATTTCTTTCCTCGTACAAGGAGTATCGCAGTACCTCCGGTAAGATGCAAAACTCTTCTGATATAATTATCGCTCAGTTACTGTCCTGTAGTCTTTTACACAATTTCACTGCTTATGATCCAGAATATGGCCTTAAAGCGTGTGCTAGATATTTCCTGTGTTGGAAATCAACTTGAAGTTGGTAGCTCAAGCTTTGTGGAATTTTGTGGTAAGTAGGGATCGACCGAGTCCGGATATATCCGGATCCGGCACCGGATAATGTGGTATCTGGCAAGATCCGGATCCGGCCATTATATTGAGCCGGATACCGGTTCCAACACAACCAAAACATGCCGCCGTAAACATGTTGCATGCCTCGGTAAAATATATCGACGTAAAATAACTAAGCAATCTTCGGGTATAAAAAATTGCAGGTGTAATAATTACAGAGTAAATTAGTGCACAAAAATATACTTGGGATAATCATATTAGGTTGTCAAAACCAAAAAAAAAAAGTTGAAGTTCGATAACGTAAATGCGCTTACGAAAATATTCATCTTCCGTTGCAGTACATGGGATACCGTGAAACGATGGTCCTCTGGTTATTCTTCCATTACAGCGTTATTTACGGCTTCCGAAATCCTTTTTTTTTTAAAGTTTTTAATACCGTAGAAGTAGTTTAAAGTTGTTTTATTCCTAATTTATATTCGCTGTCGGTGATGTTTACGGCAGCCATCGCGCTCCCACTCACTGCCGGCTGTCCGCCAACAGACGCGCACGTGCTAGCTTCAATGGCTGTGATCTTGACTCGCTTCGTGTGATGTCACTTGCGACTGGCCCGTCGCGATAGTGATCACGTGCTATACACGTGCCAATCAGGGAATCTCAGCTTTCCAACGCGACCAAGATGGCGGCCGTTTGTTGCGTTGTCGAATTATGACAGCTTGAACCAAGGGCTAGTTTTAGCAGACAAAGGCAATTTCACATCAATTTTGACGACACGGCTAACAAAAACAACAATTAACGTAATTAAAAGATGATATTAAATTAAATGAATCCAAAATAGGCGTGCCCAAGTACCTCATTCAGTCGGAATTACACCTCCGTTGTATGCAATGGCGGTTTTTCTTTGCAAACGGGGCTTTGAATCGAGAGTGCGTCGGGAGTTTTAGAAACGATTTTGAAGTGACGATAAATCGTGGTTTGGACACCAAGGGGTTAAATTCGAAAAGTAAGACGGTTTAATGACGACATCAAAAACTAGCAAGAAATAATAGCATGATAAACCAAAGATGACTTCCATGTTGTAAGAGTCGAGACAGTTTTGTTTATAAAATGAAAAAAAAAAAAAATACAGCTTTTATGTTGGTTTCGTTCCTTTTTTTTTTTTGCTTTCGGTCTTTGTTATGCTGTACGCAATACAAAACGGAACGAAAGCAATTTAAAGCTGTAAATAAAAGACCTATTGTGATTTTGATTTTGTTTTAATGCAACCAAAATTCAATAATTTTAATCTAAAATAAATAAGTGGACTACATACTGGTTTCACAAATATTGCAAAATTTTGCTAATTATTTTTCTTAATGAAGCAGTAGGCTAACAATGAGAAATCCTGCAACTAGAAAAATGTTTTCTGACTGATTAACCTAATGAGTGCTTTGTTTGACTGTTTCAAAAAAAATTTGCAGAATTTAGCAACATTGCAAAAACAGTTCTGTAGCCTACATGCAATTATACTATTCTGGTACTCATAATAGCGTAAGACTTCTACGTGTTTAATGTAAGAAAATAATGTGAAACAAAGCAAAAATTAACACCATAGCTGCAACTTATAAGGGGGGAAAAATAAAACGGCTTTAATTCGTTTTTGTGTGTGAATTACCGGTGTCAGGTATCGGTCCGGATCCGGCACCTAGATCCGGAACCGATCCGGCACTGACGTCAAATTATCCGGAACCGACTCGGATCCGGAAAAACAGTATCCGGTCGATCCCTAGTGGTAAGTGCAGTGCACTTACAGATCATCTGCACCTAAAATTGAGCCCTTATTGTACCAGTAGTGGGAAAAAGCGGTACCGCCACAGCCTTAATTAACAACCTTTTTTTAACCACCCAAGGAGACGGAAAACTGTTTATTATTCTTTTGTGTGATTTGTAAACTAGCATTGCGTCCTTTATTACTGCTGAAGCAATGAATGAGTAAATTGTCGAGGCAAAAATTTGCGAAATTACCCTTCCTTAATGCAGCTTTGATGTACAGTATTAGGCATTGAATTTTGAATGCATCATTATCATAAAACCATTCATTCAATTCTTTCTCCCGGTTTATATAAGTCAAGGGACATGTGTATATATAATACAGCAATACCTAACAACAGATGTTTCCTTCAGGCAAAGACCTACATCAACAATTCAAAGTCTGTGTGAATAAGATTCACTCGACCAGTGGAAGGTCTTTTTTAGAATAGTCGATGCCGCTTACAGCGAATCTAAAGAGAAAGAAAGTTCCTTGTATCCGAAATATAATTTCAATCAGACTACTATAATTTTTTTTTAACTTTCTTTTTAACCTTTTGGATCACTGGGACCCAAAAAAAGGCAAGATGGGTGAAAAAGTGACTCCCTAGGCACACCGCGAGCTTTGTGAGTGGGCACCCAGGACCCCGATCAAAGCGAACAGCAACAGCATAGTAGTCAGAATTCTCGTCTCAAACCAAGTGAATGCCGGTCTAATCCAGCAACTAACCAAACCAGTAAAGGGACTTATTAATTCCCAAAGGGCTCAAAGGGTTATAACCAGAAATGTTTTAAAGTCGAGTTGTTCTGCTGTCGCTGTACCTGTGCCACCAATTCTTACGGTTACCTATCGATTCTTAGCCAATACCGATATTGATACTCATTTGAAAACTTGCTCAAAGCAACAAATCGTAAACAACTACTTTTAGTATACTGTTGTAAACAGATACTGTTTGGATACTATTGTCCACTGAACAAGCCTGTGGATTGTTGGGTGGGTTGGAGGTTCATTGATACTTGACAAAATTGGTTGAAAGTTGGATTAGTCATCGGGAAAAAAAACTATACTGGTAACATTATCGGTAATACGGTAGTACTAGGCCTAAGGCTGTACCAAACAAAAACGTTTTAACCGAACCAATCGTAAATGAGCCGAACACTGAACACTCCTGAACTGAACAAAAATGTACCAAACCAATCAACCTGTAAAATAGAATTTTAAACAACCTGGCTTACAAAGATTCATATTTACTAAAGTACTATTTTCTCAACAAATACTGTTATGTGCACATACCCTTGTAAGTGAACAGTTGTGGAAACTTAAGTTTCAGCACAAAGAAATCTCCTGTGTCTTACATTTTCCATCATAACTTCTGAAAGGTTAGAGCTAGGAACTTGAGGTTTAGCCTGTTAGAAAGCTGGCGAAAATACCTTCAAAATGTTATTTTCAAACATCTGAATCCGTGAACTAGAAGTGGAAATGTGTTCGGTTCGGTACACCCTTTGGTAATACTGATTCTCGTGGCAGCGCCACAACCTTTTTTCCTAACCAGTGTCCACTGTTAGTATACTAAGACTTTACATTCACCAAAGGTATGGAGGTTTTATTCTTTTTTTAAATAGCCAATAACCAGAAACTTCCATATTCTAATTGACCTTAGATTAGCCTACTCTGTGTTCTACATATTTGATTTTGATAAATTCTAGGGAGCAGAAGTGTATCAATCAGCGGAAGGTGCGCTCAGCTGTCATAGGTTCAAATGAAAATACCAAACGCAAAACAAAGGCACGAACTCCGTCCATAGAAACTAGTGTCACGGAAATGGACATAGAAGAGGTTTGGCAAATTTTACTGTTTAGTTAAGTTAGATCATACAAGTCGGTTAACACAACTGAGATTTCGAGACGGTTTTGTTTAATTTTGCAGGAAAATTTCGTTGGGCATGTACTTTGAATCGAAATTGCAATTGACATCGTTGAACAGGGAAATACGCACTTTCAAACTTAAACACTGAAATTCGTGTTTTGCTAATTTTCGACAGACTTATGACACAATCACAAGACATTTGTCTTCGTCAGGCTGTTTGTGACTTTGAGATTCACTTTCTTGTTGCTTGTCATGTGTGTTCAATGTAGAGGCCAAACTTGAAGTAGTTAAACCTTGTTTAATACGAAATAATCATGACAAGATTTGGGTTACATTATAACGTTCTTTCTCAACACAAGAATCAACGAGAATTGAACGCCGGACTCTGCAGCCCTTGACTTTTATATGCTCCAGTTGGATGCAGAGCTCCACTGGACAACCAATCAGCTCATGAGTTCACTAACCAATCCAGTTCTTGGTTGCAAAGTTTTTACCGATCGTGGCCATATAGGGATCGACCGGAGCCAAAATTTACCGGTGCTGCCGGTGCCGGTCCTTGTAGCTTTTGGCACCTGCCAGTACCGGTACCGGTGCCGGTTCCAAAATAAAAATGACCGTATGGAACCATGATTTATTGTGAAAAAAAAAAAAAAAAAAAAGCTAACAGATTAAAGATAAGGAGAGCTGTTGCCATTTGTCAGCATTGTAGTAATCTTCTTAAACTGATTTGCATACCTCTAAAAACTGGTCTGATCAGTATCAGTACTTGTGACTACCTAATGTAAGCACAGATAAAAAAAAATATTGGGCATATTTATTGAAGTATCATACTCGCACTAAATTTCAAATCAACTGTCAAATTGGAGAGGGCTCCAGGACCACCCCACCCACCAAAAATACCTATATCCTATTAATTCAAAATATGGTCAAGTAAAACAGTGGTTAAGGGCAATGAACAATTATAATCCCCCCTCCATAATTCATAACATTTCCAAACGTCACACAACTTACGAACGAATGGTTTAAAACCACCCCCAATCATCAATATTTCTGGCTCACTACCAACACAGAAAAAGGCTTAGATTAAGTGAGTAAGTTAACACTTCATATTCTTGAATTTCCATGAATTAACTTTTAAAAATAAATATCTATGATTGGCAGCTCCTAAAACTCATTCAGACACGTTTGAAACTAGCTTAAACTCAAAGTTGCTTGGATAATAAACGATGGCAAAGGAAAAACGGATGTTGACAAATGGCTCTTAAAGTTGGTAACTGAAAGGTGCACCTACTACCAGTAATATGCAGGCTAGAGTTTGACGCCTATAAATACACAATAAGAGTAAATATATATATTGTTACACTAACAAAGTAACTTTTTGAACTCTTTGTAATAAATATTTAAAGAAAAACAATTTAATTTATATTTACAATTTTTTTTCTTTTATGGCCTATTATCGGTTACTTTTTCCTAGTTGTCAGCGGTTATAGCACCCTACCGATATCTGCTAGAGCCAAGCAAGCACAGCAGTGAATAATTAAAACTTTCATTTTTGTGTCTTAAATTAATTATAATTTTTATAATTTTATAAATACAATGAATTTTGAAAAAAAATTTAAAATCATCAACCCCAGCATCACTATGCTGGATTTTTGATTTGCACATTTTTACTGCTGACCGGTGATGATCCTTGTTCCTGAGCTCCAAAACATAGTATTCTAGCAACGGATGGTGCAGTCAAGTTACGCTACTAACGTTTTACAGTCATCCGAATTATTTAAATAACTAAAGGTAAATAAGATAGTAAATAAAAGTTCTTTAAGTACTTGAATAAAGGTTTATGTATTTGAATAAATAAATAATAGAAGCACATCGTTAAGAATTGACCAAATTTTGGCCGGTGCTAGTACCGACTCGATTGTAGACGTTGGCACCTGTACCGGTGCCGGTACCGCTAGTACCGGCCGGTACTCAGCTCCAGTACCGGCTCCGGTTGATCCCTAGTGGCCAACAATACTTGGCCACATTCTCCTGCACGTCCGCTCATGGTTTTGGCACAAAACCTAAAAGTCCTTTCTGTTAAACAAATGATTTTGGCGCCAACAAAAGTCAACTACCGTTTCAAGCACACAAGTAGGTATGAGGATGAGCCAATGTCTGTTACACCCCCTATACTTCAAGTACTTTTTTTAGGGGAAAAAGTCTGGAAAGCACAAGTCCAATGGGAAAATCAGGAAAGCTCAAATCAAATTAGGATGCACACACATCAGTTGCAATACAGTGGCTTTGTTTTTTTTGTACTATCCCCTTACACAAAATGTCGGCTTAAAGTATCAGACCAGTATTGGAATTTTTCTTCCCAGCTTTATGACTATCGTAAAGGCCCTTTCCAAAATACCTCAAGTTTGTGTTTCCTGTCAGTTTTGAGTACTAATACCTGATCTCCCTCCTTATAATAAAATGTTTGTTGCTGAAGCAACAGGTCTGGCAAGGATCGCGGGGATCAGTGACTGCCAGCCTAAAGAGGGGCTGCATTTAAGATGCTTGTAAAAATATTTGATAAAAAGAGAATGCGATGGTGGCAAGGTAAAAACTAAAACAAGATAAAACAATTTAAAAGCTTGCATATAGGTAAAAAATAGTTTAAACAAATTTTTTTAATTGTAAAAAATTGCATGACCAGTGAAAAGGTGGGATCGAATTAGGAAAGGTGGGTTAGGATTTCAACTGCCTTACCACCAAGGTTAGACCTGCCAGGGACACAAAGGTCCCTGATGGTATCGCCAGTCGAACGGAAAAGGAGGAGAAGGGTGGATGGCCAATTGTCATAAAACAAAACAATGAATAAAATAGGTAAAAAAAATGTACAAAGCTTAAAAGTCTTTACATAAGTTGATCGTCACATTACAAATAAAGCAATTAATAATAATAAAAGTAACGCAAATACCACAATAGTTGATAGTTGACGTTTTGGTTGTGAGACGCTGACACCGTACCAATGCAAAAATGAAGGCGAGACTATGATGCTCTCTTAATGAAGGCAGACAGATCCTCCGTCCATAATTCTTTCCGGAAGCCGTACTCCGAATCCATACATACCGTCCTAGAACGAAGGGCATTCCAAACGGGGACTACCCGCTCTCTATCACGGGGCCCCTTTATCATAATACTTTTTTGCTTTGGTTTGAGCTTTAAGTGTTGCCTCTTCCGCTAATGCCCTACTGTTTTGAAACCTATTTAGCAAGTTATACACATGTTCGACTACTGTAACATTTACTTCTTCATCCTCCCACCTATCTTTAAGTAACTGTAATGGTCCCCTAATGTTGCTACCATACACTAGTTCCGACGGTGTGAAATTAGTGGTTTCATGCACTGAACTACGAATAGCAAAGCATACTGCTGGCGAACTCTGCTCCCAATCATTTGGATTTAATAAACACAAAGCCCTTAAAATGTCTTTTAAATTCCTGTGAACTCGTTCCACAGAGTTTGACTGAGGCCTATGAGGAGAATTATGCACAATCTCAATTCCTCATTTCTCTAGGAAATAAGTTGTCAATTGTGAAACAAAAATGCTGCCTTGGTCCAACTGGATCGTTACCGGAAAGCCTATTCGACAAAAAACTTTTAAAAGTTCATCGACAATTGTTTCAGAGTTAGCTACCTTTAAAGCTACTGCTTCTGGAAATTTTGTGGCGGGGCATAACAATTTTAGAATATACCTAAACCCTTGCTGTGTTGGTTTCATTAGTCCTACCGCATCAATTATTAAGCGTTTGAACGGTGTACTTATTATGGGAACCTTTACCAATGGCACTTTAGTTACAACATGAGTTTTGCGTATGTGCTGACATGTATCACATTGTTTGACTGCCTGTTGTACTTCTTGTTAACACATCCCAGGCCAGTAAAAGTGCTGCTGAATTCTTGCCAAAGTTTTCTTTTTACCTAGGTGTCCCGACCACCCATTTGAACGAGCCACATTCAATTCAAAAATTAACTGATTTCTGTGCTTAAGTGGTATAACCATCTGTTCAAAAACACAGTCCGTATTGCGCTGTTCCCACTGTCTGTACAATACTCCCATCCTTAAAAAAAATTCTGTTGAAGGATTTTTACTGCCTAGAACTGCCTTCCAACATTCTTCTAAGCTCTCATCATTTTTCTGAGCTTCAATTAACTCCACTGTGGATGTCCTAACTAAACTGGTATTATCTGCAGTCAAGGGTGATAGCACACTGCTAATCCTAGCTGCGCCATCTACATTTACTTTGGCTTTGGCCCCTGGCTTAGTTAAATCTGGATCGTTACCTACAGATTTTACTTTAACCTTAACTTCAGAAGAATCATAACTGCTACTGGTAATTCTGCTGGAGTGGGGAATAATGCTGTACTCAACTGAATGAATTCCCCTGTTAGATTTGCTGGATCTACCAGTTTGCTAGCAAAAACATTTAGTGTTGCACCAGTGTCTCGCAAAACTCTTAACTGTTTACCTTCCAAGTCATAACCTGCTATTATGTTATGGTCCAGTTCAGAAAATGTATTTTTACCACGGGTGATGCATAAATTTACTGAAGCTGTACTACGTTTACTTGGGCAATTTTTGACAAGATAGGAAGAATCACCACACTCAAAACACGGCCGTTTAGCTTCAAACTGCTTAGAATTACCATTTGTATTTCTAAAACCGTGTAGACCTCCATTCCCATTGCACTTTGCCCATTACTTGAAGCATTTGCATTTTTAGCATTCTGCTGTCCATTCCCATTTCTGTCCACATTCCTATTACCACTGTTAGCATTATTTGCCTGCCCATTGTTCCGTTGTTTGTCCCTGGATTCGTGCTACTGTTACTACTGTTACTATTATTTCCCTTGTAATAGTTAAATTTCCTGTAGTAAGGCCTATTCCCATTTCCCTTGGAATTTTGGTCACTATTCTGCACTGTATTCCCTACACTACTATGGTCATTTTGGGTACCACTCTGTCGCCTAGCCAACCATTCGTCAGCTAAAGTAGCAACTTGCACTAGGTTTTCTAAATTCCCTTTATCCACTAACCATAGTTTTAACTCATTTGGTACTTTTTCTAAAAACTGTTCAATTAGCATAAGCTGAACCAACTTATTGAAATCCGTACCACACTTTGCTGTCCTATTCTGCTCTAAGTAATATGTTTGGATCATGCATGCAAAATCACTATAAGATTGCTTATGAGATTTACTTGCATTTCGAAATTTGGTGCGAAGAGACTCAGATGTAAGCTGAAACCTTTGTAAGAGTTGCTGCTTCACCTTGTTAAAATCATTAAAGTCTACATTAGGTAGCCTAGTTACAACTTCTCTAGCTGTGCCACTTAGTAAAGACAACAACCTCAATGACCAAGTATTTTCTGGAAAATTCAACCGTTCACAAATTCGGGTGAAAGTTGTTAAAAAGAGCAAAATATCATCACTTTTCTTTAAATGGTTGCATGTGACGTGTCATATCCATTTTGTCTCTAGACTGCACTACTAAAGGCATAATGGCATACACACCATGTCACAGTTAATTATGGTTGAAGGTTACTTACAGACAAATTCAACCAACATGCCAGTGTTAATTACCATGTAAATTGAAAATTAAAAAAAGCTATCAGCGCAAATTGTACGCTAGACAATAACGTAGTACAGTAAACAACCTTTATGCACTAACATTTCATTCAAGTGATGTGACTCGGATTCTAACCGGCAAACCATTTCATCACTAGATCACTATCGTACAGCCTTTACCAATAAGGCCACTTGTCCACTGGCATAAAGATACCTCGCTGAACCCGTTATGTCTTTATTGCCAGTGGACAAGTGGGCCATATCGGTTTAGGAAGTATGGAAGTGATCCGCTGATGAACTGGTTCACTGGCTAGAGTCCAGGTCACAACACTTTAACCCTTTACTGCCCATGCCAGGCTGGTTGGATTTTTTTAAAGTAACAGTGCTACGTAGGTAGGTCTCCGGATTCGAACCGGCATTCAATTGGTTTGGAGATGAGGATCCTGACCACTTGGCTGTTGCTGCTTGCTTTGCTCTGGGTCCCCAGGGACCCCTCACAAAGCTTGCGTTGCGCATTGGGACTTAATTTTTTGCCATTCAGTAGCCATCCATTTAAAGAGACGCTGAGCATTAAAGGGTTATTGTGACTTTGGATGAGACAGAGAAAAAGAGTTATGAGAACATTGATTATATAAAGGTGCTTCAGTATAAAATGGTTAACTAATACTACTGTGTTTTGTTTAGAGTCTTGTTGTTGTCCAAGTCCAAGAGTGTTGTGATGTCACCCTGGTCGAAACTTCAGCTGAAGTAGCCAACAAAATTTCAGCTTTTACGAAGTCTATTGCTGAAGTACCTTACAAGTAAGAATAGAATTTTGTGTTAGACTATTACGCATCTACATTATTAATACCGTGAAACAATGAGAACAATCGGCATCAGCAACAGTAATATTTGAGAGCAACAGCTTGCAAGGAGGTATCTTGCAATTCGATATTGGAAGCTACCCACGGCTGCACGATGGTGCAGCTCGCGTGTAGCTCTTCTGCAATCCGATAATGGAAGCTGCTGATGGCTGCATCCGTTAGACAGGTTACCTTCACAGGTTCGATGGATTACCAGCTAGTGTTTATCAGTAAGTTTTATGAGAGGCACTATTCAGATTTTTTTTGTCAGCATTCCATTGGCTTTTCCATGCAACACAGTTTTGTTAAATTCAGACAAATCTATATAAACTTCCAATATTATTTTTCTGTACAATGGCTGTACTGTTTGGCTTGGTTTTGCTACATTGACAATAGTATACTTGGGCCGTCGTTACTTCCACTGTCGACATATTGAGCGGGCGCCACTTTCTTTGCTGTTTGGCCGAGTTCCCCCCCCCCCCTCTCTGTAGTATCGCGATTCGCGAGCCCCGATTGGTTCACTTGTGGCACGTGGCATTGGGGCCAGTCATAATATGACGTCACACTAAGTGAGTCAAGGTCGCCACATTGGAACTAGCGTGAGCGCGTTCTTTGTGAATGGCCGGCTAGGATACAACGATGGTGGATCGCGACAGATTGTGGGAGCGCTATCGACGATCGGCAATATTTGAGGCCATGTAACTACTGTACTTGCACGGTAATAAAAATATTAAAAAAAGATTTTGGAGTTGGTAAAAAATACTGTGGAAGAACAACCAGTGGCTGTTAGCATTCCAAGATTGCCTGGGTTCAGCAAGTATTGATATTTTCTTTAGGCCTACTCGGAGCTCGGAGTTTGCCGGTTTTCTTGGCCAAGGGCAGTTCGGATAATCAGGGTGTTCGGATAATTGAGGTTCGGATAGCTGAGGTTTTACTGTATTAACAAAAGTTAAAATATTCACACGAAAATTGTGACAAATTCCACATTGAATATAACACTGCAATTTCATGTGGCCAATTTTTGTCAGGTTACTCAATACAAAGTACGTGGTTTGCTAGCATTTTATAATTATCTTTATTATTATTATTTTTAATTTAAAATCTGTTGGTAAAACTAATATCAAACCAATAAAACTTGCGTGAGTTTTCCTGTTATGGATTTTTTTTTTAATCGGAGAATTAGAGGACAGGAGGAATATTCCTCCCTGGCCATTGGCCAGTCCGCCACTGCAAAAATAGGACATCATTCGCTTTGTTCACTCATTCAATGAGAAACAACACCACAAATAAGCGTAATAAAATACTGTAATGTATCGCACCCGGAAAGCAGCGAGGCTATGCCATTCATTGTACCGTCCAGATACCAGCGTAAAAATTCGGTGTACCATCCAGATTACCTCCAAAGGTAAGTGACGACTCACTTTGTATTGTACTTCGCAATAAGAGAGGATGCCATCTCGATGTCCACGCATAGTCTCTAACCGACCGCAATTTGAAGAGCTGACTTGCCGAAGTGCGCAGTTACAATGCCGCAATTTTTCGTATGAGCGCACACCTTTACGATGATATTTGGCTGACGTCATTCACAGATCGTATACTATGGGGCGACGGTTTTTCGCTTAAGGACCTTGTTAGAGGTTATTATACTTCGAACGTCTTATGTATAATTGTATATTCTGTGGAGCATAATACCTTTTGTACTTGCGCACTGCAAGTGACCCACCAACATACTTGAATTTTGTCGGATCAGAATTGAACAAATGTGTCTGGTTTTTGAGATGTCGCTGACGTAAATGGCGTCCACCCGTTTTTTGACCACAACCGCATTAATTCGACGTGTGACACGTCGAATTAAAAACGTTGGTGCAAATTTTTGAAAGTCACTCAATCACCTGGTGTTAATTGTGCTTGAACGCCGACTTTCTTCTTAAGGCTTCTTGCGATTACGAGAGCTTTTTCTCCAACTGCTACATCGGACGGTTTGTTGACACTCGCGTTTAAATTCTTCTCTCGCGACCACCGATATTTATTTTCGATCGTCTTCGCTGTCTTGATGGTACGCGCCATTTGATGTTCAGACGCTGTTGCAACTTGGGATGCACAAGGTGGTGGATAAATGGGTGGGACAGTGGCTGAGCATTCATTGCTTTTACTCCTGATTCTCCATATGTTTTATGACACCAACTAACCTTCACCAATGTCGGTCACCATTCGCCAAACAGCGAGGAAAATTCAGCAGTTGGCGACTTGGTTTTTAGAGCTACGCGCCGAAATGGCGACTGATTCACAAACCCTGATGCTTAAATTGTCATATCTCGGGAACCGTATTAGCTAAGACAAGTGGTTTGCGGCGTTGCGTGCAGAATTACAAGGGTTCTCCAACCAAGTGTGCAACAATGTCGCTAGCCACTTTAGTTGATTGGAGAGTTAGATTAATGCAAACAATATTTAAGCAATAAGTAGTAGCACAACTGCTAAACATGGCAAGGGGGTAATGGACAATGGCGAGGGGGTAATGGACAATGGCGAGTGCATTTTAATGTCCACCGGCCAAATGGCGAGTGCCACACAATTCGCATTCGTGAAGGTTGGCACCAACGGAATCGCAAGCCACAACCAAGAGACCACGCACCAAATTAACTGGAATGGTACCACCACCATGTTGGAATCCAACTCTCAAAATGATTATTATTTTAGGGCCCTGGAATCACTAACCATAAAACATATGGAGAATCAAGGATTAAACCTAATGAATGCTCAGCCACCGTCCCACCCATTTATCCGCCACCTTGTGCATCCCAAGTTGCAACAGCGTCTGAACATCAAATGGCGCGTACCATCAAGACAGCGAAAACGATCGAATATAAAGATCAGTGGTCGCGAGAGAAGAATTTGAACGCGAGTGTCAATAAACTGTCCGATGCAGTAGTTGTAGAAAAAGCTCTCATAATCGCAAGAAGCCTGAATAAGAAAGTCAGCGTTTAAGCGCAATTAACACAAGTGATTGAGTGACTTTCGAAAATTTGCACCAACATTTTTTCAAGTTGTGTATATAGTTGAAGTTGAGTAAATTTCCCGCTCGTTATGAATCTTTAACCTACCAAAAAACAAATTGCATGAACAAACTATGACATCATGGACAAACTGTCACCTCGTTGTTGTTTGGTTCTTGGCCCATTTTATCACCCTAATGGTTCCTCAACTCCATGTCCGAATCTGGATTTTCTGTTTGATAAACCTTGTCCAGTCACCTGTGCTACTACATGCAAAGTGGGGTTGAATAGTCCTTGTGGTTTTCGCGTGATGCACGGTCTAAAATTACATTTGAGTAATTTCATAGCGGAGCTCCACTCAGCTTTTGGCCTCCCTCCGCTCCAATAATGTCTGTATGTGAGATAATGCAAAAATAGGTAGTGGGTAGGTCGTTTTAACCCATTCACTGCCATGGTGTTACTGAGGTTTTCATGCTGATTGCCAGCAGGGAGCAGACGTTGCTTTGTAGTTCGATAGTAGAGCTTCGAAATTTTAGACGACTATGCCGTATTGTTATAATTTAATCTTTACGTTGTGCACCGTTGAAGACAATCCAACGTTGTTGAGCGTGTAAATAGTGTACATCCATTTTTTCGGGCTGAAGAAGATGCAAGTCCAGGATTAAAAATTCGCCGCTGTTCACAAAATGGTTGAATGAGTTGTCATTTATAAACATTATTTTTATGTTATGGCCGGCCATAATGTTGGCAAGTTGCAGTTCCCACTGCTGCAGAATTTAGCAGTTTCAAGCGTTCCGGGTGGGTACCTTTCAGTCATGTTTAGAATTAAGGTTGCAAGGTTCATCAGGACGCTTTGGTCTGGGTTCATCTGACCAGCCTCTTTTTCTACAAAGTCAACATAGAAGTAAAGGGAAGTATTTTCAGATAGAAGTGAAAATGTTATTTCAAAGATAAAATTAGTTTTTTTGTATCCTAAAATATTTACCTTTAGTGAACCCTTCCATCGTCCCCACGTTCACTAAACCGTAAAGTTCTACAAACGATTGTGGTGAGTAAGTTATACCCCTCAACCGCCGCCGTTAGCCGCAATTTTCTTCTGAGTCAGCCGCCTGGCCTAGATACGGCCGCCTGGCCGAAATACGGCTAGAGCCACAAATTTTTGAAGTTTTTATGCGTCAAAATGAAACGAAACCCTCTTGAAGTTAGTTGTAATTTGTGTCTAACGGTAACCTGCTCTCAACTGCCTTATTTTTCATAGTTTTTGAAATCATATTCTCTTGCCAGGAACTTATGTGCACCGTGTATTTTTGTGGTCATTTGCATGCATGGTTACTTTCAGTTTCGTTTTTAGGGTTGAGTAATAATAGACAGGACACATCGCTATGGAAGCATTACTTAAAAAAAAAAGCGGTGATGTGGCTTTGATTTTTAATTTGTGGGTCTTTCTCGAATTTTTTATTTTTTATTCATTTAGAAATAGGCCTATGTCCCCCCTCCCCCCTTCCATGCTGTCATTTTTTTGTGTAGTGAGTTTCGTCGTTGATAACTTGATATCCTTGCTTCATTTCGATTGATTTACACGAAAATTAGCCGTTAGTCAGCCAAATTTATAGTTGGCCGGTGGTGGCCACACAATTTGTGGCTAGCCGCAATTTAGCTGAAATTTCTGTTAAGCCGGCTGAAAATGACAAAATAATGCGGCTGAGGGGTATAGAATAAGTGTGAAAGGGCCTGCAGGGAATCATCAGAGCACCATACAGTGGGGAGCCAATGAACCTTGTTAATTAAGGTTTTTGAGCATGCAGCATAAATATTTATGATATTTTGCACAGAACTAATGTTAAGAATTTTAGGACAAGTAAAAAATAATTTTATCTTTATAATAACATATTACCCGCACTATCGTATAACCCAGCAGGTCTGATTCTTTGTGAAAAAGAGTTGTTAACCCACAGGTTACATGCATGAAATTATGGCAATGGTATATCCTTTTAAGTAGTAGCAGTCGGTGTAAAGATTGGTTAGTAATATGACTTGTTTCTCTTTCCAGGCGAGAAAAGCACAACAATGGTTTTTCCTGGTTTGCGGCATTGGATAGTCGTAAATGTGTTCGTGTGCAGGATTCGGGTGAAGGCCTATTACGCTTGTGGCAACAGCACCTTGAACAATTCAATTTGGTTGGTAGTGAAACCGCTCAAGCCGTTGTAGCAGAATACCCGTCACCTACTGCTCTTTTACAGGTTTTGTACTACTTTCATTTCTTTACCATTAACCTTTTGCACATTGGCACCAAGAAATTCTCATGCAGGTTGAATTTCCAATAGAACTGAACTACTCACTCAGGAATTGCTCGGTTTAGACGGAGTTAGTGCAGTTTTTGCTGTCAAACCTATTTGGTAGATGATGATTAACTAACGTCTCTAATGTTAACTAACTAACGTGAAGGCACAAGCTGTATGTGAACTGTTACAATTTTTATGGAAACTTTAAGAGTACATGCTCGTAGCATACTCTGCTTGATGAACACGATTAGAAATCACACATCATGTGTCTTGGCACAAGCACGTTTAAAGCTACTTAAATAGTTTCTTGACTAAGTCACAGTTTATGGCACTTTAGAGATTGGTTGTTTTTTGTGTGGAGGGAGAACAGGAGATGTATTTTGATAGGGCTGTTTTTATTATATTTGGTCAATTGCAACAGAGTTTAGTATAAGAAAACTGGCAGTACTTAAACCTTTCATGTATACCTTCATAGAGAAAGTAAAATATCCACCATTGGTGTATAACGAATAAACTACAGTTTATTTATGATTAGAAAATTGGAAGGAGCCTGTAAGAAATAGCAGTTATCTTTTACAATTCAATGCTGTTCGCATTCAGAGAAAAACCTCCTACAGAACAGAGAATTAAAATGACTTCCCAGCCATGACTTCAGTTATTAATTGGAATGTATATTGGTTTCTTCAAAGTACGAATTCACTGTATAAATGCAAAGTAGCCAACATTTTGTTCAAAATCTTCTTTTGGCAGTTCATTCTTCACAATCTGACACTCAGAAATCCTGTGTTCTAGACTGCATGTAAATTCTGATAGGTCCACGCCAGGAAAGAGTACACCACCAAGTTGCCTGGTGACGCTGCCTAATTTACAAATTGTGTACATAACACAGTATATAGTATTAAACAGCGAACTTGTCGATTACCTAAATAATAGCCCTAATTTTGTGAACGGAGATTGTTGGACTTGTCTTTAACACCTTCAGTTTTTATGTTAAGGATTCATGTAAATCCACTTAAAACCAAAGGCGGTAGGTAAGTACTGCCAAATTCTAAAATGCGTCAGCCTTGCAAACCAGTGTTATTCCTTGAAAAGAGGGGCTATTAACTTTCCCCTTCCAACTATGATGAATCAAACTTGACTAAAATCTTTAGCTGGTTGTTAGTTACTACCAAGTTATCACAGTTGGGACCATATACTTGGTGGCTTCGCTCTTGACGCGCTCCCAGCTGTAGCCATGGCACCAGAAGAAGAAAGGGACAATTTTGCTAGGTAAATCGCTTCGGAAATTCTTAGGTTATTTCACGTGCCACAATCAACATGAGCACAATCATAGCGCCCTTCTTTTCCAGAAAATGCCAGGGGTGGCTAAGGCCAACTCAATCCCGGGACTTCTGGCACACAAGATGGTCAAGCTAACCATCAGGCCACCTTTTCCCACATATACTTGGTGGCAGTTTTCTTGGCAGACTTTCAAAATACAATTTTCGAATGTTACAAGTATTTTTCTGCCAAGAAAAGGCTGCCGCCAATGGAGGGAGGTGTAAAGTAAATTTTGGGGACCGGGCGAACTGATTTTTTGGGTGCTCTTCCTTCGTGTTTGATCACCTCTTTCCCCCCCCCCCCCCCCCTTGACCCGAAGTTTGGCTTTTGTTGTTTATCTCCCATCTTCCCCTACCCCTTTCGTGATTACCACTTTTAAATTTAACACTAGCTGATACACCATTGTTTAATGCACCATTTGCAACATTGGGATGATTTGCTCTCTCGTGTTTGTCGTGGAAAGCGTGTTCCCCGTCTGTGCATTTTTGCACACATGGCTAACACTTTTTTTTTCGTTCGCTTCGCTCATTCAAGCAGCTCATCCCCTGATCCGGACTCCATGCTCTTACTTGTGTATATTTCCACCGGAAATAAAGAAATATGCCTTTTCCAAGACTTTATGTCCAACTTGATTCACACTCATCTTCACCAAGTTAAGATATTAGATCTTTTAAAACTCGATCTCACAATATCTTGCGAATTTTCAACCAAGCATCCGATTGACTGGAAAAATACCGAGACGCTCCTAATTTCTAACAACAAAAGTGACGCACATCTGAGAGGCTACGGCGGGCGCTGTTATTCATAACACAAAACGAAGACATTAATTGGAGATGGAGAACGGACTGAAACTTAGTGCCCGAGGAAGACAGACGTACCACCAAACTTGATAAAGCTGTCGAAAATTCGAAAGATATTGTGATATCGAGTTTTAAAAGATCTAATATCTTAACTTGGTGAAGATGAGTGTGAAACAAGTTGGACATAAAGTCGCGGAAAATATTGTAATTTTTCACCGTAAAGAAATCCATCATTTGTTTACTGAAATATGCCTTTGTACAACAAAGTCCAAAACTTTAGCCCACCGGCTTTATCTTTTTTTTTCTGTTTTTCAATTTTTCTACAATCTTTTACCTCATTTGTAACACCCGGCTTATTTGTATTATTGCAGTTGGAAGGCAAACGTTAGTGATAGCTTTCTTTGGTAGACTGATATCGCTACTTTGCAAGGCTGTACTTGCTACCATCTTTGGTGGCACTGGATTGGATTACTATAAAATGTTGATATTACTCATCTCAATTTATTAATTGCAGGCTTACCAAAAATGTGCAAATGTAAAAGAATGCGAGTCTCTTTTACAGGACATCCAGGTAAGAAAAATTATTATCGTACTGTAGTGGCACAGACAGTAAGTAGCTCAAATTGGTTGCAAATTCATAAAGGAATCAAATAAATAATAATGCCAATGACTTTCACTAAACACTGTGGCATTACCCAATATGATTTGGTATCCTAACCAATACTGAATCAAAAACTATATTTAATTTTTTTTTTTTTTTTACTCCATACAACGTTAGTTCTCCATTGCAGAATCCTCCTCACTGGGTTACTTATGAGATCCCTTCCCTGCCATACCGCGCCTTGTAAAAACCCGTCACATTGCATCATTTCTGCTCCTCTCCTACTCCCCCCTACACCCCGCCCCCTCTCTGTACTTCTCAGTCTTTTTCTTGCTGCTGGCGGGGAGTCGAGTGCTGTTGGTGTCAACAACTTTGGTTTTCCTTTTCAAGAAGGGTGTCGGTAGCATTGGTAGAGTGGTTGGTGTTGGGCCAGTTTGGTTTTTCCACGCTAGCAGGAACGAAGGCCATGTTTATTATTATTATTATATTATATACAGTATAGCGAAAGCTAAAAGCTTGTTGCCGGCAGCCATAAGAAACTTATGGGTGGAAAACGTATTTGTCAAGGCGATTTTTGAAGGTGCCTACAGTTCTACAGTTACTAAGGATTTTGCAATCCAGACCATTCCAGTCGTTAAGTCTTAACAGAGAAGAAGTTCTTTCGGACATCCAGTCGAACAGAAGGCTTCATAATCTTGAGTTGATGTCCCCTTGTCTTGCTTCCAGTGCACAGCTTGAAGTATTTTTCTTCGGTACCTCTGTCAAACAACTTAAAGGTTTCAACAAGGGAACCACGGGTACGCCTTTTGGCTAAGGTAGTCAGACCCAATACACGGCAGCGCTCTGGGTAGCTTAGGTTACCATATTTGGTGAGCCGTTTGGTTGCTCTTTTCTGTACCCTCTCAAGCAGCTCTGTATCTTTTTGTAGCCACGGCAACCAGCACAGGTTTGCATATTCAACATTCGGCCGAATAATTCCCTTGTAAAGGAGATTGAAAGAGTCGCTATCGAGTTTAGGTAGACTCCTACCAATCTGTCCAATTGCCCTAAAGGCATTAGCAGCAGCAGTTGCACACTGTTTAGAAACGCTTAAGGTCTCGTTGACCCATATTCCAAGGTCCTTTTCTTCAGTGACAGTGTGTAAGGTTTCACCATTAATTGAATAGTTATATCTTGGGTTATTAAAGCCAATGTGCAGAACGTGGCATTTAGCAGGGTTAAGTTTTAGTTTTAGGGCTTTGCAATTGGCTTCAAGTGTGCAAATATCGTCCTGAAGAATAGCACGGTCCATGTTGGTAGATATAGCTTTATATATCTTGATATCATCCACAAATTTAGGAGCACTGGATAAAATATTTTGTGTGACTTTGTTCGTGTAAAGTGCAAAAATCTTTGGTCCAAGTACAGTACCTTGAGCAAGTCCAATTTTCACCTCCAGCCAGTCAGAATGGTAACCATCCACAACAACTCTTTGTTTGCGTCCAGAGAAAAAAGCGATAATATAATTGACGACTTCAGAAGACAAACCAATATCCAGCAGAATATTAGTGAGGACTTCGTAATCAACGCTTCCAAAGGCATCACTGATATCAGTGTAGACAACATCAACTGGTACACCCTTGTCAGCAAGTTCAGTCCATACGTCACGTGCTTCCAAAAGGTTTGTAGTGCAAGATTTACCTTTAACAAATCCATACTGATCTGGGTCAGTAAAGCCAAGTTCTTCGAGTTCCTCATCGATCAGATTCTTAACAGCCCTTTCACATACCTTTGCAGCAACGCATGTTAGACTTATAGGCCTATAGTTGGCTGGATCAGTCTTGGAGCCTTTCTTGTGGATAGGACTAATATTTGCCAACTTCCAGTCCTCTGGAACAACTCCTTGTTGGAGGCATAAATTCACAATCAAACACAGAGCCTTACCAATAGGCTGGCAGCAGTATTTTAAAATCCAAGGTGAAATACCATCAGGCCCAGCAGTTTTGAGGCTAGCTTGTTCGTCCGGCAACGTTTCAAGATGGCGGCTCGCGTGGCGAGTGTTTATTGCTAAGTTGGTTAGTAGTTGATTGGAGTAAAAAAGACGAACGAGAAATGATGATTGCGGCGTCGGTGGCCGTAATGTAGACGTTAACGTTAGTCAGGTGTGGGTGATCTTGCTGTGTGCGATGTGGGAAAAAGGGCCTGAGAGAAAGTGAAAAAGAGAGAAACCACATGTTTGTACGATTCCCACATGTAGAAGTGTGGCGAGCATTATTAGGAGGTCTGTAAAATGTAAATTAAGAACAAAAAACGGAGACGGCCCAATAATACGAGAAATTGAGAATGGCCTAGAGTGTGCCTGTGTGGCAAGCTGGAAAATTGGCATACCGAGAGGCTGATAGAGCAACTATTGGTGTCTAGGTAGGGGCTTTGCGGACAATACATTACACGGGTTTAGGCTTATCCCCTGTGAAGGCAGTGTGGCTGGGCTCTCCTGAGGCGGACATCGATGTTGGCATTGAGCCTAAATTGAAAGAAATGCTGTTGCAAAGGGTAATTGAAATAGTTCCGAATGGTTCAATAGGATCTCTTTCCTCAATTTTCTCGATCCCAAAGCCAGACTGTTTGCTGCACAGCATTTTAAATTTAAAAACTTTGAATAATATGTGTGTGTTCTGTGTAAGACACTGTTACTGTACTTGGATACTTTGCCCATTGTGGTACAAAATTTTCTTTAGAATTGGTTGCTGGCAAAAGTAGATTTTGCGCAGGCGTATTACACTGTATCAGTGGCACTGAGCGCAAGTACATATTTGATGTTCGCTTGGAAAGGTGTGCTGTACCAATTCCGAATCGAACCATTTGGGTTGGCCTCGGCGCGGTTCATTTTCATGGGCCTCGTTAAGATTGTATACAGATTTTTAAGGCGAAAAGGGATTCTGGTATTCACATATTTGGATGCTTTGGGAATTTTTAGCCAATACCACGATAAAATGCGCTGAGATGTGCGTAGGACATTGGGCACGTTACTTAGATTGGGGCTTACCCCGATTCTGGAAAAAAAGCCTTTTGCAACCCTATTGTAGCCTGTCGTTTCTCGGAATGGAAATTGATCTGGTGCGTGAACGTTTGGTATGACCGACCTGTAAGTTTACAGCGGTTGCTCAGTTTGAGTGTGGTTTGTGTATGGTGTGAGGTTGCAGACGAGGTTCTGGGAGGGCAGTTTGTTAAGAGTGAACTCGTTCTAACTGTTTGATGGGTTGGTTGTCGGCTGGTTCGCATAGTGACTTAGCTAGTGGTCAGGTGATTTAAGCCGTTAGGAAGTCCACCAGGAGTGGATGCATAGGGACACATCAGTTGTGCTCTCCACAGATGCATCGGATTAGCTGGAATGCTTCCCTTGAAGGGCGTGAAGCTCAGGGCTGCTAGCGCTTTCGGGCTTGTACCTCCATATTAATGCCCGAGTGTTGATGGCAGTGGTCTATGCGGCGGAAGCTTTTCAAGGTCTGTTTTTGAGTCAGTATGTGCGACGTGCGTGTCCTGCTGGATAGTGCTGCGTCTGTGGCTTGTATGAACAAACAGGGCAGCATGAAGTCTTCACCCTTTACCCAACTAGTGCGAAAACTTTGGACGGCAGGATCTAGGCTCTGTGCTGGAAGCAGTGGTCATTCCAGGAATTTGTAAAACTACGGCGGATGATTTGTCCCGGTTGTTCAGGGACCATTTTGACTTTCAGTTGTGTCCGGGAGTGTTCGGAGTGATCTATCTATTCGTGGTTTAGTGTGCCAGAAATCCACTTGTTTGCTTCAGCAGCAACGGCCCAACTGCACAGGTCTTGGAGCAAGGTGCCCTATGTCCGAAGTGGTTGATTCCTTCGGCCCGTCCTGGTCCTGATGGTTCCCAAATTTGTTCCCCTGCGCCCTTTCATCGGGTAGTTCGTGCACAAAATTGTGGAAGACAAAAGAGTTAAGAAGGCGATTTTGGTAACCCTGGATTGGAGTGCTGCCAGCTGTCTTATTTCATAGCAAGAGTTGCCGAGGTCGGGTGATTTGTTGTGGGACCCGTACAACAATGAGACTGCTGTGAACTGTTGGGGTCTGTGGGTTGTGTGGTGTGTTGGTAGACCCTGATGGGGTCGCTGGGTCGCCTCTCCGATGAGAAATCTTGGAGGTAAGACTCCGATTTTGGTACGTTTACTAATCTGCCCTATGAGTAACCCAGTGAGAAGGATTCTGCGATGAAGAAATGGAGATTCAACCAGAGAACCAGTCCTCACAGGGAAATCGAAGTTCTCCAAATAGAATCCGACGAAACTGTGTTACCTTGACCTCCCGCCCACTTCCCTGCTCGGAATATACTGCGGCAGTAGCTGTGGACATAAAAGATCGAGGAGTACAGAGATGGGACCGGATTGGCGGAAATAGGAGCAGAAGTGACACAATTTTGCATACATTACCAACAAAGGGATTCCATAGGTAACAGTTTTATCAGACTCGACTCAGGAGAACTTAGATTCTCCTGCGAAAACAAATTCTCTGGTAGAATCTCTATTTTATAAGTTCATTTTTTTTTATATTTTAGATTTTTTTCAAATTCAAAACTGGTGTGAGCCATTAATAACAACAGGTAGGTCTTTATCGGTGGCGTGAATGGGGTAGGAGCAGGCACCAACTGCCATTCCCCGCCTTCCCCCTCCCTTAAAGAGAGTCGAAGGGTGTTAAAACTTATTTATGTATTGGAAAAATTTATTTATTGAGTTTTCTTAAAAACATTTTTTTTTTGTTTAGTGTAGCCATGCTTTACGTAAAACAAGAAAAAAAATCATACTATAAAAATAAAGTGGCAGTACGTTTTCCAACGGTGGGCATAAATACTATCCCTCTGACTGCCAACCCCTACCACCATAAAAAAAAATATTTCAAGTTACTCTTACAAATATAATTCCTTCGGTGTACATTATTCAAACATCTCGACGAAGAAAATATTTTGCTCTTTCATAATAAAGATCCTTAACTAGGCACGCTCCCAGCTGCAAGGGCTTTCAAGACTGACGTCAGGCCTTTAGTTACTTGTGTACTAGTACCAAGTCGATACATTGGCGTTTTTAGTGTCGGTGAGTTATTTGGAAAGTGGATGAAGTCCGCCCCAACTCTTTTCTACGTCACTTCACTCCCACTCACTTCAATTTTGGGTAAAAAATATCTGTCTAAATTTGGCAGAGTTGTGGTTTTTGCCTGGTATAAGTTGACAATTTCCAAAGTTTCCAAAACTTAGGCTTGATATGAGTTTGCAAATTAAGATTGGTTTTTGGAGCGCAAAACTTAAAACATAAGCCTAAACAAATGCTTTACAAAAACTCCTGCTATATCCGTTGAAAATCCTGACTGTCACTATTTCTAGATGAAAGTTCATACAGAAAGTATAGACTGCAGGCAAAACTTATACGTCTTCGGAAGGAATAGTCCAGTGGAAAGCTACAATTTCAAGCTGCTTAAAAGGGAGCAAACACAAGGACGGATCCAAGGGCCCCCTCCCTCCCTCAAGGCAAATACATTTTTAAAAATGTCGAAATTGTTGAAAAACACAGTTAAATTAAAACAAAAAATTCATGAAAAATCACACTTTAAAACTTCATTCCTTGAGCAAACGTCACCTGTTTATCTGGTGTGCAAAGGCTGAGTCTTGGGAGTGCAGTTTAGCCATGTCTATCCAAATAGCTCGGCCAGTACAGTCTGTGTTGTGTTACGGGTAAGGCTGCATCAATACCAGATCGGATCGGTTGCCGATATTTGTGGTATCGAATCGGTGTCGGCAACTTTCGTGAAAATATCGATAACATGACACGCGGTTCATGGCGTTTTGCTCAGGAAATCACTGAGTATCTTCCTAGCTAGGTTTTAACTGTGGAATACTATTTTAATTTTTTTTTAATTTTAATAATTATTGGACTTTTGCAGAAAATTACACCATTGATGAAAAATTGGGATTACAATTTTGGATATCGGTACCGGCAAAATTGGCTAGAGGTGGTATCAGTGCAGCCTTAGTTATGGGGCAAGGTGGCCTGATCGTTAGCATGACCATCTCGTGTGCCTGACGTCCCTGGTTTGAATCAGATCTCAGCCACCACAGTCATTTTCGTGAAGGCCCGGCCCTGTGATGTCTCGTGCAAGAACCTAGGAATTCCTACGGAATTTACCTAGCAAAATTGTCCCTCTCTCTCCTTCTGGTACCATGCGTGCAGCTTGGAGCACATTAAAAACCTAAAGTATGTGTTGTTTTATGGTGCACTAATGTGGACGACCGCAGTAGGGATCACCTTTGCACTCCCTCTTTGTAGTTCATAGTGTCTTGTGATATGGTGTAGACTTTAAAGGTAAATACCGTGGCTTGGAGTTGTACTAGTGGTAGCAGTTTCTGTATAAGTTGCTAAATGTCTAAGTGATCTGTTTTTAGGTTCGGTTAACCAAAACCTGTGAAAATCTTCTGCAACAATGATAAATTAATATTTAATTTTTATTTAAGGTAATCTGCTTCTCACTATTAAAAAAAATTAAGCAACATATATCACACTTTACGTAACCAAAACATGTTTATTCTGAAGTAAAAGTAACGCGTAAAAATCCTTGAGCGACGCGATCTTTTTCCTTGGATTAACAACTCTCTCCTCGTTCGATGGTGTTAGGATCTCTGATCATTCAGCAAAAGTTGAAATGTTGGTTGGTTTAACAAGTCCTAAGCCATTATTAAAAAAAAAAAAGTTTATTTGCTCAAATTTTTGACTTAAGTTATATTTATCCATTACATGTCGTGGTATTTTTACGGTGAACGCAATTAAAACGTGGCATGACTTAGGTATAATGGAAACACATTTCGATTTGACTACCAAAACTGGAAGTTGAGGTGTCATAGCTGCCTGGTAGCAGCAAATATTTAGGGAGTTTTAACGTTACCTGCAAAATATAATGTCACAAAATACCATTTGTTGAATTAAAACTTTGTGCTGTGGTGAGGTGAAATAAAGGAGTTAGTTTACTTGGCAGCACAAAAGACAAACAAGAAATGGAAATAGAAAACACCTATTTATTAACGCAATAGAGATCAATGGCTACAAATTCAATGACCAAAATTAATAAAAAATGTAAAAAATACAATTTGGCACAAACTGGGGGATAGCTCAGTCCCATCGACGTGACCAAGACGCAGCCTCCGACTGCGCGGGCCCTTAGGGCTCAGTCATAAAGAGGTAGCGTGGCTGTCCCAAACTACAAAAGCGCCAGGTTCAAAGAGCTACAAAAATGACAACATCAGGTTCACTCGTGGCAGACAAAAAATTCTTGCATTCCATTAACCGAGTGGTAACTGTTCAATAAGTTCATTAACTTCAGCCTGGTTAGGGTGTAAAGAGAGTTACTCCTGAAGTGCTTCAATACAGACTGATGTTGTCACTGTGTTTAAAGACAAGGTTGCAGTCACTGCAGATTTGCAGGCTACAGCACTCTGCAAGTTCATATATTTGGAGCATGCATGGAGCAGAGCACACGTGCGTCGAGTACAACCTCGTTCCGTGTTGTAGTTGTTGCAAATTTCTGTATCCTTATGGAAAATACGAGGCCTCTGATGCCTATCGTTGCTAGATGACTGGTTTGTCGTAATGCGAGGATCCTATTGCTCGTTGTCTGTTACTGGGGACACTGCTGCACTACTGCAATACTGCTGCACACTCCGCAGGACGAAACTCTCTGACCAGCAAAAATAGTATTAAATAGAATGCTATCGCCAATGCTCCAGTCCAGAACTACGTTGCTTTGGCGAAGAATGGCTGCAGCTTTGCTAGAAAAGGTGGTTTGGTACGGGTAAAATCCATTTCCACGAAACTGCTGCGACATTTGTAGCACATCTCTAAGATACATGCCTTTCTGGGTAAGTGTCGCACAAAATCGATTTATAAATGCTAAAACCCATAACAAATTCTTCCACCGCAAGTGGCCGTTGCAAACGACTATCAATAGATTTTAAATTGATGACAATCCCGTCAGAAGTTTCTACTGTAAGGACAGCATTAGGAAATGCTCGATGGTTAGAAGGAAAAATAAGCAGCTCCAGGTTAATTTCCTTACCTTCAATTATATCGCGTCGAAGTTGTGGACTAATTGTTTCAACGTGGGCAACAGAATCGGCAGCTATATCGGAGCCAAAGCCTGCTGTTGAAAAATTGCGCACAGGATCTCTGGAAAAGCGATCGTAATTATTTGCAACGAAATTGGATGTCACGTGCATTTGTTGTGGTCTTCGTACGGCCGCTGCAGACGACAACGTGTAGTTGCCTGGAAACGGAAGTACTTCCGGTGGTGCTCCGATGCGATGCGCGTTGGTGAGAAGCCCGAATGCGATGATGTCACGCACGTCGATCGTTGTAATCTTGATGCATTGATTCCAAAACTGCTTCCATGATTTGATCATTGGAGATATCACGTAAATCCGACGTGTTTGCCAAGTTGGGGTTATTGACCTCGCAGTCTGTGTGTGTTGCTAGTGGCTAGTTTGATGGGGTGATTACCGGCGTTGCGGTGGAAAATCCTCGATTTTCACGATAGAGTTGCAACATGTGCTGCCTCCGAAACCCTGTCGGGACTTTGATTCCCGTGGCGGCTAGTTTCGTCTTTAGTTCGTCAGCAGTCCAATTTTCAGGTAGAGTTTGGTCCAGAACTGTTCAATGTGTCGACCCCGTTGTTTGGAAGGGCCTGGTGAATCGTTGTTGTGGTTTCCAACTCGTTTCGTGATTTTTTTTGGGTATCGCAGACGTAATCAAAATAAAGCTTAACGAAAGTCGAGAGTCGCTTGATAACGTTGGCACAACACTTGCCTCTCACCTCAGTGACCTTAGATGCCCAAAATGAGGTCAATACTTGCGGCTGTAAGCAACAGAAGGGACAGGGAAGGTTCGTTTGTGCCGCCAACCAAACTCAACCCAATGTAAACACAAGCTTACAATTAATGTGCATCTGTTAAAGTAACTTAGCTAGTTAGTGTTGTTATCCTACAACCCTGATTTGAAAATAATAGTGTATTGTACTGTATTAGTGTGTAGGCATTTGGAATCCACCAACATTTGGGTTACATGCAATACTGTGGTCCATCCCAACCAACCCATTTTCTGAAGATTGACCTTTCCTTGATTCTTCAAGTGATGACAAGGTAGCCTAAAGGTGTTCATTTCCTTTCAGGTTCGTCGTGGTGCTGGTCCTGTAGCCCGAACAAGAAAAGTTGGACCTGAACTATCCCGCAAAGCGTACTGGTTTTTTACATCTTTAAACCCAAACTTAAATTTAAATGCAACGTAACAGATGCTTGCATGGATTAATTTTAAGCAATTTTTTTTATTGTAAAAATTCCAGATTAGCGTATGTATGCTAGAGTTAAATCAATTTATTCTCTGGTAATGAGCTCGAATAATCATGTATTGCATAATTGACCGTAGTGGTGCAGTGCTTAAATAAAGAATGACAATTAAGCATTAACAGAGTATTGCAGGTCATGAAAGGAAAAGAAGTTTGGTTCTTCTTTAATGAACAGCAAAATTTGAAAATAATCTAATCACAAACACCGGACTTTTTAATGTTCTCTTGAATTTTCTGTGAAATTATTGTTGTTCATCGTCTTCAGAAGCTAAATTACATCAACAAAAACGGTCACATTACGATGCACAAACAGCCAACTTGAAAAACTGCGTTCTTAGGCCTAACCACTCAGTACGGGACCACTGATCTCCACAATCACACATTCAGACCCAGCTCCACTTTCCATTGTCTGTCAAAAACCGCACTAAGAAAAGAGTGAACAATTCGGTCAATGTCGCAATATGAAGGGCTTGCAATGTTCATCATGGGGACCATTCTTTTCTGGAAATGCTTAATAGCAATAGACTTTAGGGCCCTCAGGTGAGCGTCCCCAAGGGTAATGGAACTCAACAGAATTGAAGCATCTCCCCAGCAATTTAATGATGGTTCTTCACACAGTGCCTTGCAATACCATTGTGCCGGTCGCCATTACACGTGTCACAAAGGTGCTCCTGGAGTCACTTAACCAGCTTTCGATGAGTCTTGCCAGCATACACTGCTTCACATGTCCCACAGGGGACGCAATACACAACCCCTTGTCATCGAGCTGGACGTACAGGGCACTTCTTTCGATGAAGTGGCACAAGGAGGGGGGGGGGTGAGGAGGACCAGGAATGCTACGTGTTTTGCTCTGTGTGCCGTAACGGTGGGGAGCAGTAGGGGAACTACACGACCGCTCAGATGTTTTTTCAAGCTCCTTGGGAATCGATGCCAAAATTTCACACCATGCTGTTCAAGAACTCTCCTTAACAACTTCACTACGCCCCAGAATGAAAGTGACAATCTCCCTAGGTCCATCAAGTGAGATCCGATCATGTTCAGGAACTATCCTGGGTCTACCCTGGTGTCGTTTAGCTGTCCTCATGGCAACATTAAGCCAAAAAGCTGGATGCCCTAACAGGAGGAACCTCATCTTCACAAGGTGCTCATCTGCAATCTCCAATGAAGATGAATGCCTAGCAATCCTGTTCATTTCATTCGTCACGATGGCTCGAAGTTGAGACCGGGGGTGACAAGAGTGAAATGGGATCCCTCTTCCACAATGTGTGGGCTTACAATAAGGTTCGAAGAAAAAGCGTTGACCTCGTCTGCTGAACTTGACATCAAGGAAAAGGAGGGAGCCATTTTGCTCTTCCTCGAATGTGAATTGGATGTCTGGCTTCTAGGCATTCACAGTCGCAAGCACTAACGGAATCGAGGCTTCGCGCAGCCATCATGATAGAATCATCCACAAAATGTTTCCAAAAAGTTAGTTCAGGGTGCGATCTTGTTACATGTTCATCGAGGAACACGAACAACCCATCAGCGTGCCTTTAACTTGATGGGCTGGAACTTCACATAAATGGACAAGAGGACTGCTTTCACAAGATACGTATCCAGGGTATGTTCCTCTTCGTCAATCCCGAGTTTTGACACTGTCTCGTCAGGCAACTCCGAAATCAGTGCGTGAGGGATGCTGGGGAAAAGTGAAACTACATCAAAAGACACGAAAACCTGCTCCTCACCCTCATCACTCACTTCTAGCATCTGAAGGCACTCCAGTAGATCTTCCGTGTTTCTGAGGCATCCAGTCCCCCACTTGGCTGGGCTCACAGAAAAACGATGAAGTCAAACCGTACCCCTAGGAAAGGGAACTTCTGGAGTAATGCATAGACCGAAGGGGAGTAACTCGAAGTGGTAGGTCTTGGCTCGAGAAATTAACCTGAACAGGTGAAATACTGCCGGATGGAATGGAATGTGAAGAGTAAGGCAGTACCGAACCGAACAAACCAAACCGAACAGAGGTGTGTTCGGTCTTTCAACCGCAAAATACTAAACCGAACATATTTTCACTTCTAATCTACGGATTTTGATGTTTGAATACTCCATTTTGAAGGGTTTTTCGCCAGCTTGCTGTTCCTAGCTCTAACGGTTAAGAAGTTATAAGGGGAAATGTAAAAGTAGTGGAGATTTTTTATGTAAACAGAGTTTCAACATCTATGGACTTACAAGTCCATGTGACAATACCTACATTTGCTAAGAAATTTGTGCTTTGATGAATCTATGTGAACCGAGTTCTTTTACATTTTAGTTTAGATTGGATTGGTACATTTTTGTTCGGTTCGGAAGTGTTCGGTGTTCGGCTTATTTAAGGTTTGGTCGGTTTGGTTCGGTTTGGCTGAAAAATTCTCGTTCGTTACAGCCTTAGTGAAGAGTATTGAGATAGTTTACTCCCCTTGCTTCAGAGACTCCCGGGTAGACTCCCATTTTGAAATGCTTGTTGAAGTGACGTAGATTGAAAATAACTGATTCTCCATCTTTTTTTGGGATTATACGAGCTGGGCTGTATACACCTGGAGTGTTACGGTGGATAGTCTTTTTGCGCGGGAGCGTCATTACTTCTTTGTCTAAAAGAGGGTTCTCTGTTTCTGAGTCGGGAGGAGGGAGGGCCCGCAAAAGAGAAGCGGAGCGCTTTCGAAAGGATTGTATCCATGACTTTCGATTGAGAGCACAAATACGTCTTGCGTAATGCCTCGCCACGCTTCAAGGTGTCTGCCAACTCTGCAGCTACGTAATGATTCTGCATGTCTAGAAAGCACACATGGTAAACTTAGCCGCTGGCGAGTCGTTTCTCTCTCGATCTGCTGCTTGCTTGCTGGCGCTATGAGGTCTACACATGGGTCATCTCTTTTAAGAAAAAATAAAACATTCTTTCAGGTTCCCTCACGTAAATGCCTTTCAAGCAACATAGGCCTAATCTAAACTTACTTTTCTCAATAACTTTAGAAATATGCAGGGTATGTCACAAACTCTCTTGAATTTTCCAATTTTAAATTTTCAAACATCAAATTTCAATCTTATGAACCTTAATACACCTTCTTTTCTACAAAGTTTCTGCGGACCGCAGCTCTTTGTACTACCGCTTGATCATGCAAAGCATGTCAGTTGGAGTTGTCATGTTTTAGGAGTGTAACGCGTGTTCAATGTAGAAGCCAAACTTGAAGTAGTTAAACCTTATTTAATGCGGAATAATCATGACAAGATTTGGATTACATTATTACGTTCTTTCTCGACACAAGAATCAACGGGAATAGAACACCGGGCTCTGAAGCCCTTGACTTTTATATGCTCCGGTCGGATCCAGAGCTCCACCGGACAACCAATCAGCTCGTGAGTTCGTTAACCAATCCAGTTCATGGTTACAAAGTGTTCACCAATTGTGGCCAACAATACTTGGCCACGTTCTCCTGCACGTCCGCTCATGGTTTTGGTCGCAAAACCTGAGAGTCCTTGCCGTTGCACAAGTGATTTTGGCGCCAACAAGAGTCAACCACAACACAACAGCGCACAGGTAGGTACGAGGGTGTGCCAATGTCCGTTACACCCCCATACTTCAAGTACTTTTTTGGGATAAAAAAGTCTGGAAAGCACAAGTCAAATTAGGATGCACACACATCAGTTGCAACACAGTGGCTTTGCTTTTTTTTTTTTGTACTCTCCCCCTTACACAAAATGTCGGCTTAGAGTATCAGCATTGGAATTTTTCTTTCCAGCTTTATGACAGATATCAAATTCATAATCCTGGAGTGCTAGCGACCAACGGAGTAGCCTACCATTTTTTGTACCTTGATTCCTTAACCAACAAGAGGATTGTGATCAGTTAAAATTAAAAATCTTGAGCCTACAATGTAATGGCTGAGTTTATGGATTGCCCACACCACACAGCAACATTCTTTCTCAATTGTACTGTAAGCAAGCTCTCGTGGATAAAATTTCCTTGAAAGAAACAAGACTGGATGCTCATTGCCTTCCTGGCACAAAATCGCTCCCATACCTCGGTCACTCGCGTCTGTTTGAATAAAAAATCTCTTGGAATAATCCGGTGCATGTAATACCGGTTTCTTGGTGATTGCGGCCTTAAGAGCCTGAAACGCATGTTCACACGCATCATCCCAATCTACCTTTGTAAGTTCGGATGCTTTCAATTTGTCTGTCAAAGGACTAGCAAGCTGAGCAAAGTTTGGTACGTAATGTTGGTAATGGCCTACTAACCCTAGTATTGACCTAATTTCCTTCTTAGTTTTAGGCCTATGTAACTGACTAACAGCCAAAACTTTGATGTCCATAGGGGATCTAACACCACCACCCACTTCATGACCTAAGTAAACTGCATGATCCATACCGAACTGGCATTTTTTTGGATTTATAGTTCCTGAAGGAATTTTAGAGTGTGCTTTAGGTGTTCCCCCCATTCCTGAGATTTCACGGCAACGTCATCAAGAAATGGTCCTGCAAATTCCCTTACATTTTTTCAAACTTGTTCCATTAATCGTTGGAAGAAAAAAGGAGCATTTTTAGTACCAAAATTCATCACTAAATACTCATAGACTCCTTTATGGGTTATGATAGCTGTCAATTCTCTTGCTCTTGGTGAATTTGGGACTTGCCAAAATCCCCTAACAAGGTCATAAATCGAGATAAATTTAGCTTTACTAGCTTCCTCAACCATTTCCTCAACTAAAGGCATTGGGTATTTTTGCGTTTTAGTACCATCATTCAATAGTCGATAATATGCTACTGGCCTAGGGTTTTTATCCACCTCCTGAACAATTGGCATAGGAGAGACGCATGTGCTTTTGCTCTCACGAATAATCCCTAACATTCTATCTACTCTGTTTCAATGAGTTGTTTTTGTCTTGGTGAGTAACGGTGCAATGTTGCCTGTTTGATTGGTTCATCTGTTAACTCTAAATCAAATTCAATTAAGTTTGTTCTCCCAGGAGTTAAAAAAATACCCTTGGTACTTGACTAAATACTTGTTCCGAGTTCCTCAATCATTTGTGGGGTCATGGTACCTAAGCTTTTAGCCATGCTAATGACTTCCTCCGGACTCAAATACTCAGGAGTTTTCCCTTCCCAGATTGGGGTTTCCTCAAATTCTTCAGGTGCTAATATGACATTTACTGTGTCAATGGCATGGAAGTAAGGCTTTAGCATATTCACATGATAAATTGCTAATTTAGTTTTGGCCTTGTTTAAAGCCATTTGGTAATTTACTTCTCCCAGCTTTTTCACTATCGTAAATGGCCCTTTCCAAAATACCTCAAGTTTGTGTTTCCTGTCAGTTTTGAGTACTAATACCTCATCTCCCTCCTTGTACTGCCTATCACAGGCCCCTTTATCATAATACTTCTTTGCTTTGGTTTGAGCTTTAAGTGTTGCCTCTTCTGCTAATGCCCTACTATTTTGAAACCTATTTAGCAAGTTATACACATGTTCAACTACTGTAACATTTACATCTTCACCCTCCCACCTATCTTTAAGTAACTCTAATGGTCCCCAAATGTTGCTACCATACACTAGTTCCGACGGTGTGAAATTAGTGGTTTCATGCACTGAACTACGAATAGCAAAGCATACTGCTGGCAAACACTGCTCCCAATCATTTGGATTTTCCAAACACAAAGCCCTTAAAATGTCTTTTAAATTCCTGTGAACTCGTTCTACAGAGTTTGACTGAGGCCTATGAGGAGAACTATGCACAATCTCAATCCCACATTTCTCTAGGAAATAAGTTGTCAGTTGTGAAACAAAAATGCTGCGTTGGTCTGACAGGATCGTTACCGGAAAGCCTATTCGACAAAAAACTTTTAAAAGTTCATCGACAATTGTTTCAGAGTTAGCTACCTTTAAAGAGTGAAAACGAGTGAAAACATAAGACAATTGAAACTTATTTTGAATCATGCTTTCCGAAAAGAAC
>JAHWFP010056382.1:0-50949 GCA_023313725.1 Lithobius niger
AACCCTATAAATTCTTGACAATACTAATAAAGCAGATTTAGTCCATGTTATTAAGACATAAGATTAGCTAGATTAGGATAAATAAAAAAGGAGTAGTGACAACGTTGTGTTTATTTCAAACACAAGGAGTCCGTGGGGAGGGGAGGAAAAATAAATAAAATAGAGTAGTGATACCATTTGGTTTATTTCAAACACACGATCCCCTGGGGACGGGCAGCAGAATAAATAAATTGGAGTAGTGACACTGTTGGGATTTTTTCAAACCTAAAGAAGAATAAATAAAACGGACACCATTGGGTGTATTTCAAACACACAATCCCCTGGGGAGGGGGAAGGCAAGAGAATAATAAAATGAAGTAGTCACCGTTGGGTTATTTAAAACACAAGGAAACCTGGGTAAAGGCGGAGAATAGAGGCAGATTACCTGAGGAGGGAGTGGGAGAATAAATAAAATGCTTCAGGCCATTAAAAAAAAAAAAGTTGTTTCTCAGGCCCTCCCGCACCGATTTTTTGACAGGAAATAAAAAGAAATGACGCGGCAAAAATAGCAGTTGCAGATCAAAAATGGTGCTTAGTGAAAAATGAAAATATAAAATTACCATTCTTGTCGTTAAATAATTGTATGGTCACATGGTAAGCAGAATTACGAGGTAGCATTCTTTATTATACCCAAAATAAAAAATAATTTCCCAAAATGTACGGAAAATAAAAAAATAACAATTAAATTCCGCCCGCTCGAATTTCATGAAAAAAATGCCCGAGAACCAACTTTCTTTTTTTAAGTGGCCTTACTACTCTATTTATCGTCCACTCATCCTCCCCCCCCCCCTCCCCCAACAGCAACTTGTGTTTGAAATGAATTCAATGGAGTCACTACTCCATTTTACTTATCTTAATCTTGATGATTAACATGAACAAAATCTAACTTAATTACGCTATTGCCACAAGCCATCTTCCCTGCAATACACAAACCTTACAGGGAAGCATCAACTGTCCGATGATGTTCCTCACATGGTATACAATACACACCAGGGATCGAATTTCCAAATTTTGATCCGGGTGCAAATTTGCACTCCAAAATATGGTACTGGGGTGCAAAACACAAAAGTAAACCAACACTATGGTCTCCTCTTTTACAGCCACTGAAAATTCTAACATTCAGCAGCACAATAATATGTTCTGTTTTCCTGCACTTTGGTTAAAACTGACTTAACCTCACTAATCAACTGAAAAAAATACCCGTAATTTAACCAAATGCAGTAAAATATGGAGTTTAACTTCTTTTAAAGGAATGGCGTCACTGGAAATCTAATTACAAACTGTTTAAAATGCCACAAACCACTAGTCTGTAGCTTGTGCTGTTCAAAAGTTATAAAAAATTCAACTTTGGCGTGCAATTTTGCAATTTAGCAATTTTGCACTCCAAAAGTTGCTTCTGCGGCTTTGGAGTGCAATTTGCCCCTGTGCATCCGAATATTTCGACCCCTGATGCAAACACACACACTTTATGATGGAAAAACTCGGCTGCAGCCATAGTGACAGTTTCGTTTGAGCTCGTTGCTTTATTGTCCCTATCATGATTGGCCACACGGAGGAGTACCATTGTGTCTTGATAGTTTTGTAGGTATGGAGAAGAGGGCATAATATTTAGCTCACTTGATGTACACACAGCTTCGGTTACCCCCACCCTCCCCGATATGTATACGTAGTGCATAGGCTACAAAATTAATTTGGCCCTGAAGAAATCCACACTGAGGATACAAAATTTGCTGCTGAAAAACTACAGGGGTCGAAATATTTGGATGCACTGGGGCAAATTGCATTCCAAAATCGCACTTTAAACTGCAGGTGCAGCTCTTGGAGTGCAAAATTGCACGCCGAACTTGGCTCTTTCATAACTTTTGAACTGCACAAGTTACACTTTCAGTTTGTGGTATTTTCAACAGCTTGGAATTAGATTTCTGGTGACACCATTCCTTCCAAAGAAGATAACCTCCATTATTTTTAGCACATTTGGTTAAACTATGGGTATAGGTTTTTCAGTCGAATAGTGAGGTTAAGTCAGTTTTAAGCAAAGTGCGGGAAAACAGTACATATTGAGTGCTGAATGTAAGAATTTTCAATGGCTACAAAATATAAGACCACAGTGTTGTTTACATTTTGGTTTTGCACTCCCAAGACTTTTTTTGCACCCCATTAACAGATTTTGGGGTACAATTTGCACCCGGATCAAAACTTGGAAATGCGACATCTGAAACTCGTTGACTTTAGTTTATATTAAACACACACGTCAAATAAAAGTCAGGCTGTACAATCAGGGCCCAGCCATCCGTAACTATCATGAGACCATCTTACTATGCTCAAGGTAGTGGGCAAGACCCGGGATGTCACTTGGATCACTAAAGCTGCCAACTCCGATACACAATCCTGCTGCAGCCTGCAGTGTTAAAATACAAAAAAAAAAAAAAAATGATTAAAGCAAGCCAGTTTTCCTTCATTTGAGGAGTAACAGAATAATATCGGTAAATAAATCATTAATCACAGAATGCACTGTATAACAAACTTACCAGTATGCAAGCACTCCACAACACTGAACCCGGCCAAAATAGGTTGAGATGGCCAGGAAAAAATTATTAAAATTTATTCTATTACAGTACGGTACCTGAGTTTGCAAATATTTTTATTAAAAAAAAAACCATTTTTTTCTTTATAGAACACATACAAATGGAAATTATTTCCCAACATTACCAATTTAAAGTCCCTAAATAGGCTTTGGCAGATTTTGGATAACCAACTCTCATGAAGGCCAAGACCTACAGGCCAAGAAAAATGTAGGATGTTCTTCACAAAATTTACCAAAGTGTATTACATCGTTAAAAATGCAATGTTGATAAGAAACTTACAATTTTAAGTGTTTTATAATGTCCAAGTTTAGGGATGTGCAATAGTCGAAAAATTCGAGCCGAGTATGAAACTTGTACTCGAACTCGGCTCGCGTCTATACTCGAAAAACTCGAATCCGGCGAAAATGTGATAACTCCGCCAATGTTTGACCGATTTTGATATTCCAATATACCAAATCGATCGTCTCGGCGAGACCTTTCCAGTGGTGCAGATTAAAAATCAGTAACCGAACCATTTTCAAGTTATGTCCTTAAAACTGGAAAACCTTGACCCACACAGTCAACTAAGCACCATCTTTGTTCTTATTATCTTAACAAATCGAAGAGAAACTTGCAAACAAAATATGTCCATCAAATACTCGAACTCGGCGCGATACTCGATTCTTCTCCTGTAAATTCGGCTCGGCTCGACTCGAATTAAAATTGTTATACTCACACATCCCTACCCAAGATACTTATTAAAAATATGAACGTTCCGAAAATTACTATGAGAGTTCCTTGCGTGATCGTGTTCATGAATCCGAAAAATTACGCTGAATCTCAAAACAAACAGAATACTTTATTCCGCGATTTTTCAACAGTTCTTGTAAGTAAATGGAACACACTTCAACTGTCTTCTACAGGTATTGTAATCGTTTTTCTCCCTTGGCATACAACACGGCATGTGCTAGGTTTTGAATTTGGCGGTCGTAGCCTCCTGGATTTTTCGCCCGCCTTCCATCTATGCACAAGGCGATTTGAGGGTGCTTGGATGTTCATTAGTTGTTCATTGTTGTTCAGATGAGTTTGTATTGCTAACGATTCAAGCCCTCTTAGATGTCTGTCTGTCTCTCTTTGAATTTGACTTAATACGAGTTCTGGTGCCTTCCCAGTCAATCTTGTGTTGAGTGCTCATGTGGTGCTCGACATCCAAGTGCGTGCCACGTTGTGAGCTAAAGGAGAAAACGAGTACAAAGCCTGAAGATGACAGTTAAAGTGTGTTCCATCTACTTAAAAGAATTGTTGAAAATTTGCGGAATACTGTACGGGTAGAGTATTCTGTTTGTTTTAAGAGTGAGCGTAATTTCTCAGATTCTTGAGCAAGATACATGTGATTTCCAACGACTTTCTCTGCCTTCTTTGATCATGGGGCAAGATGACCTGACGGTTAGCATGGCCGTCTCATGTGCCAGAAGCCCTGGGTTCGAGTCCGGCCTCAACCACCCTTGGCATTTTCGGGAAGAGAAAGGCCCTGTGATGTCTCGTGCTCTTGTCGATTGTGGCATGTAAACGAACCTAGGAATTTCCGATGGAATTTACCTAGCAAAATTGTCCCTCTCTCCTCCTGGCGGCATGGCAACAGCTGGCAGTGCGTCAAAAGCTGAAGTCTACTTTGATAATCTCTGACTTGACCATATTTCTTACACAAACCGTGATAAATATCTGGTAGAGTGACTCATGTTTACTGGCCTTTTTTTGTAGTGTAGAGGAAAACAGTTACTTCGATTGTTTGGAAACGTTTGTTGGAAAATCTAAATTGCCATGCATTTGACCAAGATGGCTCACACCTTGTGTTTGACTTACGGATTTTGGCTTTTTTCCAGGCAATCTCGTGTTTGGTAAGTGTCCAACGGCCAGACAAACCTGCCACGAGCAGCGCAATACTTGAATTCTTGTGCAACATGTCCTAAATAGAGGTTTGTGTACATTCCGCGAATTGCCTAATGAAGGCAGAAGATGGAGAAAATTTTCCTACAATTATTGCCTACCGAAAATTTGCACCAACACTTTGTAGTGTAAGAAATGACATCAGGAACATGCGTATTGTTGTGATTATTGAGCCTTTCTGAAGTTAAAAATAAGCTATTTGACGTTTCAAGCAAACATCATTAAGTAGGCTAATATTACGAAGGGTAAGAAAATTATTTTCTTTTTTTTACTAACCATTTTTTCTCCTCGTTTTTCTCCTTTGCCACCCTCGGCGTCTTCATCGTCATCATCTTCGTCGTCATCGCCGTCGTCATCCCCATCTTCGTCTTCGTCATCCTCCTCCGTCTCATCATCTTCAGCGCTAGTGGTTGTCTCATCAGCCGATTCTCCGCCAGGACCCAACCGCTTTGGTTCAGATGGGTCAGAAATTAGTAACGCAGTCAAACCATTTGCCAAACGAATGACCCTAAACAATGGAATTACAACATTTTTAGACAGCGCACTTAATTTGCACTTTACGTATCGAGTTCCAGGGTTTTTTCCCTTCAATGGGATTTTAGAAATTTTAATATTCGTTTTTGGTGTATCAGTCTGTTACCAAAGTGTAACCACAAATGTGTATCAGTCTGTTAACAATTTCGACATTCGAATACAATTGAAAAAGCCATGTTCGTGGAGTTTTACATTGAAAATCAGAATTCATCATCGTTCACAACATAGGCCTAAGTAATCTTTCAAAGGTTTATACTTGGACAGAACAGCAAGTTTTCAACAAACCAAAGTCCTGTTAGGGCGCTGTCCGTTTGTCTTCTTCAGGCTAAAATTGACACTTCTTGTTTTAACATATCATTCTATTGGAGATTCAAATTGGGTGTTTGTAGCCTCTCACAAAAAATCGACTTGAATCTCCCAACAGAATGATGTGTCAACGTAAAAAGAAGCACCTATTTTATCATGAAGAATACAAATCAACAGTGCCCTAACAGTGCTTCAGCTTTCGGAAAGTAGCTCAACTGTCGCAGTATAAACTTTTGAAAGATCGCATACGGTGAGAACAACGTTCAAATATACCTTTCTAATTATATTTGTGAGCGCTAATAAATGGTGCTAACTGCTAGCCAGATTGCAGTGCACGACAGTTCGGAAGTACTGAGTAAAGGCGATTTCTATCATCGTTACCTAACCTACATCAACATTACCCAAACGCAAAATCTTACAACGAAAAGATAACAATCTAACCGGGTGTTAAGTTGCACACCGCAATAGCAGAGTGCAAGCAAATACGACACCTTTACAAACATGAGAAGAATAGTGGCTTTTTCCCGACTGTGTGTGATGATGCTGCCCGGAACACCATCACATTAAAGTAAACTAGCCACATAAGAAGGTATATGTGGATTTACTTAACGAAAACTCGATTTACATGAGGATGATGTTACAGAGCTGCTAGCAATGTTGCTTCATGGAGGAGTTCTCTTTCCTGGGAGAGTGCGGTGCGCCCTGCAACTATCGGTGAGCGAGATCATTGGATGGTGGTTGTATGGCTATAGCCTCCAGTGTTGTAGGGCCACCATCACATGTGCAAGGCGACAAACCATAAATGGCGTAAAGGAACATCCGCTTATGTAGTTAACACGCAAAGGCCATGATTTCGGCCAAAGAGTGCAAGTTCCGATAATTTCTGAGGGCCAAACGAAGCCTTTGCCCCCAAAATGGTATGGGAAAAAACTTGTACGGCGTTTCAATTGAGGTAATTCTAGCACTAGTTAAGGAGTAGGGATGCTTCGCTTAAGCACGCCGTTATTCTGTTATTCCGTGTGCTGTGTTATTACTTTTAAATCTTTTACATGTGTTACATCATAGATGGAGCCACAGTTAAATAAACAAGATTCTGGGACCCCCCCCCCCCTCCTCATCCCCAGATTATGTGTTTGGTCAGGGATGACGATTGACATTAAGGAACTCCATACCGCAAATGATTGAAACCAATACATGCCTATACTGAAGTTGATCGTTGGGGGATTTTTCAGGCGAATCCAACACGACGACAGGACCAGATTTTGTCCCCCCATTTTTCTTGGATTTCTCAGGCTGAGTACTCATATTTGAGCCAGCCTTGTCCACGTGTTCCGAAGGAGGGGTGCTTGTCCCCGGTGATTCGCCGATGACTTTCAACTTTTTGATGCCACGACGGGTCTGATCGGACGAATTCTTACTTCTTGATCGCTTTCGAGTCGTCATGCAAACATGACGGAGGCAAGTTTGAGCAAAAGGCACGGTTTTTCGTATTTGAAACACAAGAGCGCCGAAAATCATGCACTCTTAACGAAACCGAGTGGTTTCCGAGTTTTACTTTTACCACTGTAAAAACGAAAATTATCAAATTTATAACTTTTAAAAACGTTGACACAAAGAGTCAACCGTTTTGCTTTATCGTATTTGGTTAGAAATGCTTTGAACTTGTAACATTCGTTTATAAACATGGAACTTGATAAAGTTCGTTGCTTTTGCATTTCGTTTCTTCTGATAATGCGGGTTTCGTATCACAATATTTTACTACTGAATACCAGCTGTATTTCGGCATGGCAAAAATCCACAAGCTTTACCCTGGCCGCGCTTCATCATTAAGGCCAATTCAATTTGTTCCGTCACGTTAATTCTAATTTAAAAGTCAATTCATACGTATCGCATCACTGTGATAAATTCAAGAAATCTTAAATCGTGCATTCCTGAATTATTCCGGGACAGCAGAACTCTTCATATTTAGTCAACAAAATTATGAATGAAAATCAAAAAGTCGTGAAATGAAAATTTTAATATGTAATGTGCTAAGATAAATAATACATTACGATAACGAAGTTTTATAAATATCTCACCAGTGCTTGATTATTTAAACGAAAAAATAACTGTGAGAATGTCGCGCTTTCGAGCTCCAAACCGCAACTTGGACGAGAAAGACAAAATGGCGGCGCCCAGCCACGTCCGCAGAAGACGACGCTAAAGGACTAAATGCGCACACCTGGAGAATCGACAATGTGAAAAACAATCGACTGTAAACAGAACGTTTACGAACGTGCTGCGTTGGGAATTTACGTCTGTGGAGGACGTTTCAATCAAAAATAATCAACTAAGAACTGGTTGTGTTGAGGTAGTCGTTAAGTAAAAACTATAAAATTGGCAAATCTCTAAAATCGTGGGAGTTTGTGTTACGTGGGTGTAGGCTGCACTGATTTGACAAGAACAGGTTATCAGTTTCCGTGTTGAAGTTATGACCGATTCGGCACCCCCTTCTCTTTAAACTGCAACTTTCAAGCCGCAATGTTGCCGAAAACGTCCCGAATTGTGGCACTATGTTCGGTGGCCAATTTCATAAATTCGGCCGACCGTGTTCTTATGCCAATCGCCATAGTACCTATGACCGATGAATTTCAGTGGACTCTACACGGACAAGGATGGATTTTGAGTTCGTTTGCGTTCGGATATCTCACGAGTCAAGTGGTGGGAGCGAGTGCAGCGAGCAAGATCGGCGGAAAAACTGTGTTAACGAGTGCCGTGTTTCTTTGGTCGTTGTCAACTCTACTGACGCCGCTAGTAGCCTCTTCTGTGTATTTGTTGGTTTTAGCTCGAGTTTTGCTCGGTTTAGGAGAGGGACTTGGTAAGTGTAGGTAGATGGTGTGGTTAAAGGTTGCTTAGGTAATTATCTAGAATAACTACTTTGCAAGCAAGCGACTCAATCTACCTACCCATCGATTCCTTTTGTCGTAAAACGTGCGCAAACGCTTATTATTATTTTTTTTTAATTATTAAAACATGTTAAAACGCTACTCACGACAAGCTAGAAGCGGCCGCCATTCAACGCGATGATACCGCAACATAGAAAACCTGATTTCGACCAGAACGTTACTAAACGAAAATTATCTCTTTCCCAGGCAGATGGTGACATTTAGGGGCGGAATCACAGTCCGCAGGGGCGCGCATTATTATATACATCGAGAATTGGTGTAATCAGAAAAAGTATGACGCAAGCATTTGTGAAACAAGGCAGTGACATAATTTGTTCCTTGTTTCACAAATGCTTGCGTCGTACTATTTCTGATTACACAAATTCTCGATGTATATAATAGTGCACGCGAAGCGCGCCCCTGCAGACAGTGTTTCATACTGTAAAGAAATATTGGCATAAAAAAAATATAAATATAAAATTCTCGTCTGCTTCAGCTATTGCGTCGCGTCGCATGAAGGTAATTTCCGTTTGCTGACTTTCTGGTCGAAATCAGGTTTTCTATGTTGCGGTATCATCGCGTTGAATGGCAGCCGCTTCTAGCTTGTTGTGAGTAGTGTTTTAAAAATTTTTTTTTTAAATAAATAAGCATTTGCGCACGTTTTTGTTATGATTTTCGCAAGTTTTACGACAAACGGAATCGATAGGTAGGTGATTAAGTCGCTAGCTTGCAAAGTAGTTATTCTAGATAATTACCGGTTGCTTAAGCAATGTTGTTTGAACTGTTGGCCGAAGTTTAGTATCCTGGACACACACACACACTCAATGCCTTTAAAGTAATTTCAAAGGTTCAAAATGCTTTCTAAATCCATGAAAAGTTGGTGGTTTAAGGTGCGGAATGGCTCCATCAACGCCCACCATGTCTGGTTTCCTTTCATGCCTCTCAGCGGTTTAGTGGAGAGCTTTTGGGGCAGAGATTAGGAATGAGAAACGTCTCATTTATAATTGAGGAAGAAGCTGGAGGGTATGGAACTTGTCACACACAAAGAATGCTCAATTTTAAATGTGGCTTGCTTCAACGGTAGTCGGTAGTCCACATACAGGCTGAGAATTTGCAGATTTTTGACAAACCAAAGTACGATTGTCCGATGGTTTGGACAGCTGTTCGTTTGTCTTTGTTGGCGGGTTCAAAACCGAATTCAAATTTCAGACGACATGTAGAGCGATCACGTCTAAAGTGCCAACAATAACACCTGCATCTGAAACAAAACATTGGGCAATTGAGAAATCCATGTGGTGTTTTACTTTGAAAGTTCAAAACACACAAGAAATACAATTTTCACAAACAGCGTTCGAGTTTCTCCACTTTGACATACAAGCGTTGTATGAAAATAGTAATTTTGAAGCCCAACTGACCCTCCTTTTTCCATCTTACTCTAACATTTTCTCCCTCCTTTTTTAAGTCCTTTAGTGATGTATTTGTCAAGTGAGCAATAATCGTCTATATCAGCACTCGTTATATTTTGGTTTTAAACCTGTACTATCAAGCTGCATTGATACCGGATGGGCTGTCCACATTTGCGATGTCGGTATCGGAAACCTTTGCTGAATTATCGATAACTCGGGAACCGTTCAAAATCACAACTTGCGGTTCGTAGTGTTTTACTCAGGAAATCACTGAATATCTTCGTAGTAAAACTGTTGGTTACTATTTAAAACTACTTTATTTTGATAATTGTTGGACTTTTAAAGAAAACTACACCATTGATTAGAAATTGGGATCAAATTTTGAATATCTGTATCAGTACCAAAAAATAGTTTAAAACCGGATCGTTAAAACAGGGTTCCCACCAACCTGGAAAACTTGGGGAATTTGAGCTACCTTTGAAACTCGGGGAGAACTCGGGGAATTCTCTGATTTTTTTACAAAAAACCTGGCAAACTCGGGGGAAAAAATAAATATTTTAAATAATGTATTTCCCATCTAAAAGCTTCAGCCTTTTTAACACAAAACTGGTAAAATGTGTGAAAAAAAATTCCTTCCTAAAATTACAGTAAATAATGGCTTCATCTACTGTGGAAAACTCGGGGAAATTGATAGTGGGAACCCTGTAAAATTGGTACCTTGAGCCTTACTATACTATGATGGTAAAAGCAAAGTTAGTGTATAGAAACAAAGATAGAACTTTAAAAAAAATGTAAAACTGTGTTTGTTTGTAAAAAATAATACGTACTCATAGGCTATTTTACTGATGAAAAGAAAAAAGGGAGTGTAAAAAATTCTCCTACTGACCGACTCAAGTTTTTATTGCCATGTTATGCAAACAAACTTCTTTCTTTTATTCCCAGCGATTAAACATTTATTCCATTCTCTATACAGCCTCAGGTGGTTTCTTTATCATGAGCTCGAATGTCGTAGACTTCCCTACACTACCTGTTGTAAATAGCTTACATAATTTACGGGAAAGAGTTGTTCTTCTTTTGTTCACTAGTAAAAACAGCATTTGATAACAGATGCAAAACAAGCACACTGCCAGTACATGTAAACTTAAAGAGAATAAGCTGTACAATGTTGTACTTTAAAATGTGAATGACATCTTTAAAATTGATACTGCAGATTTTCAAAGTTGTATACAGCGATTGTAATGATTGTGGCATCAGTGTCGAATTTCCAAATTTTGATCAGGGTGCAAATTGTACCCCAAAATCTCTTACTGGGTGGAGTGCAAAACCAAAATGTAAACATCACTGTAATCTTCTGTTTTATAGCCATTGAAAATTCTTGCATTCAGCGTTTCAATATGTAAGTACTGTTTTCCTACACTTTGCTTAAAACTGACTTAACTTCACTATTCAACTAAAAAACCTATACAGTACCCACATTTTAACCAAATGTGCTAAAAATGGAGGTTATCGTCTTTGGAAAGAATGGTGTCGCCGGAAATCTAATTCCAAGCTGTTGAAATGCCGCAAGTCTGTAGCTTGTGCGGTTCAAAAGTTATGAAAAATTCAACTTCGGCGTGCAATTTTGCACTCCAACAAGAGCTGCACCTGGAGTGCAAAGTGCGATTTTGGAGAGCAGTTTGCCCCATTGCATCCAAATATTTCGACCCCTGTGGTGTTGAACTTTGAAAATTTTGCATTATTCATGTTGGCTTAATAAATGTTAGCACTGAAATCAGTGTGATACGCCTTCATTACTAGCAAAGCATCGCAAAATTGACAAAATAAAAGATCCACAGCTTTCTTATTATTTAAATAGACGCCTTAAAAGTAAGACTCGGCCGATACCAATATAGGCATCGGATCAGTATCGAGTAACTGTTTCGGTAAAATATAGGTTTTTACGAAAATTGATCGTTCCAATACACTATTCGAACCATTTTTCGGGACCTTTCCAATGGTACCAATTTCACAGTGGTAGCGTCAGTCGTTTTCTCAAATTATTTAACAAAAACCAAAAACAGATTTAAAAAATCTCAAAAAAGCTTTGAGATTGGGAATTTTTCATAAAATTTTGTTTCTGAATATGGAAAAAAATATTAACTTTACGGCGAGTAATGCAATGAAATATCGGCATCGGTGAAAAAGTATTGGACCCAACATTCACCAATGTCGGTCGCCACTCGCGAAATGGCGAGGGAAATTCAGCAGTCGGCGACTTAATTTTTAGCCCTCCTGGCCGTAGCAGTGACTGATTATTAACAAACCCTGATGCTGAAATTGTGTATATTGGGAACCGTACTAGCTAGAAACAAGCGGTTTGCGTTGTTGTGTGCAGAATTACAATGGCTATCCAATCAAGCATAAATATTGTTACTAGCCTCTTTACCGAATTTTAGGGTTGGATATTGAAAACAATGTTTAAACATTAAGTAGCAACACACCTACTAAAACTATTTCTACATGGCGAGTAAGTAATAGACAATGGCGACTGAATTTTAGTATCTGCTGGCCGAATGGCGAGCGTCACACAATTCACATTCGTGAAGGTTGATCGGACCGTATCGGATCGGTGAAAGTTGGTATCGGCCGAGCCTTATTTAAAAGATAAAATCTTTTGAGTGTTTCATAATCTATGAACAAAATAATAATAAAATGGTAAGAATTTGTTTACATTCGAAGAAGAGGAAAACCGGACGGGCTTCAACAAGCTAAAAAGCAGAAACTACTGTTGTTAGGGGCTCCATTCTACGGAATGTTAGATGCTCACATTTAGGCCTATTAATGGCAGTTGATCATATAGTGAAAAAATAAACCGTATGATTTAAAATTTGTGTATCATTAGTTAACATGCTTCAAATCAGTTTATTTACGTGAAGTTTCTAGCACGAATATTAATTATGCAAGAATGGATTTTATAACTGCATTTTCAATTACACTGGTGCGAGAGAGCGAATGTGGCTTCGGGCTATGCACAGCTGTGACTTCACAGTTCATCAGCCACCTGGCATCCGCGTCTCTCCTCAGTGCACTGCGCAAAAGCAAGTGGAGTCATCGCCGTCTTGTCGTAGCCAAGCGAAACTGAAACTAAAACAGTGGCGTCCAGACTACTATGACTGCGCCATCCAAAACCTTACTTGTTCGCCAATGCGATGCAAAACACAAGGCCAAGAGACAGAAATTTGATTTGCATACAGCAGAAGAACCTTGGGATCCGGCCCCTGATGTATGCAATTCAACCCTTTCTCCAACAGTTTTTTTTTTTTTAACAGCTCTCAAATGATGCTAATTTTAAGCTAATAGCTGATCGGCTTGAAGTTTATCAGAAACCAAAAATCAGTTCCCAAATACAAAGTACGCGCAAGCGGTTATACAATTGGGCTCTGGTATAAACGTCTTTTTAATGTATATATTTTAGAGCATCCTACACATATATATATATTGCAATATTACAGTATACGTTTGGGTGAATGTAGAAAAGCCGTAGGCTATGTTTGCAACTTTTACATGTTTGAAATAATTTTGAAAAACTGCGTGTTGCATACGGGAAGGCAAACATAGAGGCATTTATCTTAAACTGTTAAAAACATTCAGACTTCGTAAAGAAATCAGTAATAAAATGAAAAGAATGCTGACCTTGTTATTTTTTGTGAGAGCAAAATACTCGAAAACCAAGTTTGTTTTTAACGTTGAATAACTTCTTTTATGACCCTACACCTAGGATACACCGTCTGTCCATGTCTGACAGATTTCGTGAGATTTTTTTAATTGCTTATAACTCGGTACCTACTAGAGATCAAATTATAAACCAAAGTGTAAATGAAAGAGTACATTAAGAGCAAATAAATAAAGGATAAACAAAGAGTAAATAGCCTAAATAAATAAACCAAACAGTGAATATACGAACCAATATGTGAATGTAATAGTGAATAGGGATGCACGGTGTGTATATTCTGCAACGATGTTTTTAGCTAAACGGTTTTACGTTATCAAAATTTCATAAAATTTATACTAAAAAATTACCTTGTCGAATACCAGCAAACCGAATATTATTATTCAACCAAAATCATTATTTGGTTGAGTAACTAAATACTTTAATTTTTATAATAATAATAATAATACAATATATTTCAGTTTATTCCACCGCTAGAGTGGTTGTGCAAGGGCGGTGAGCCATCGACACCATTCCCACAAATTAAGGAAGCAAGTATTTTTCAATGTAAATTTCCTGCTTTGGGAAAGCATTTCAGCCGAATAGGCTAAGTAGTGAATAATTTCACAGGAAAAAGGATAAAATAAGTGGAGGATTTTAAAGTTTTTATTTCAAAATCTTGGTCTGGTATTAGTGGTCCTCCCTGGACCCTTGTATTCCCATTTGCTCTTTAGCTGGAGCAAATAAATATTTTAAATAATTACCAAATATTCAGTACATTCCCTGCTAATAGTGAATAACTTAAGCTACCTGGTGGCCCATCTACCTGTATTGCAGAAGTTGCCGCTCACAACTGTTTCTCTGGTAGCTTTGAGAGAGTATGGAATGGTCATCATAAGAGATAACCGATGACGCCACACAATCTGATTCTGATTTGTCTGTGTCAATGGTAACTCATTGTTTACGATAATATCTCTCACGCTTATGTGCTTAATAATGTAGATGGTAAATATAGAGTAAATAAATAAACACTCCAAACCAATACGTCAATGAAAGGGAAGGAAAATGAAGGATAAATAAAGTGAATAAGGGCTAAATAAAGAGTAAATAAATAATCCGAGATAGAGCATGGAATACAAACCAATAATAGACGGAGTAAATAAAAGCCAAATGTCATACTCAAGGAAAAAACTCACAACCAAAATGGACATGTTTTAAAATCCAGAAAAAAAACTTGCAAATTTTCACTGTAGTTGCCACCTTCATCAGGTTGAAGACACTGAGTCCTACTTCACCACATATTTACAGGTCAACAAACGATTAACAGCCACCTTAATCATTTGTTGATCTGTAAATATTTGGCGAAGTAGGGCTCAGTGTCTTCAGCCTGATGAAGGTGGCAGCTAAGGTCCTCTGAAAATTAGCAAGTTTTTTCTGGCTTTTAAAACTGATCCGTTTTGGTTGTGTATTTTTTTCGTGAATATGACTACTTAGTAAAGTAACTCAGCCGAAACACTGTTTTTATTGTGAAGGCCAAAATGGTTTAAACTACCTTGAGATTTCACTAAAGAATTTTACTTTTCCATACTGAAACACACAATCTCAGCACGAAAAACACAGTTATCGTATTTTTTGCAAATTTTCAGCAGCTTTGAATCTTGAATCATCAATGCCTACTGTCTTCGTCAGGCCTACAAACAAGGGTGTCACTTCGGTTTAGATGAAAACTGAAGTAAAACAGTTTTTTGTAGTTCTGAAGAAGACAGTGGGACTTAAAGCTGCTACGACACCGATGCTGGATCGGATCGGTTGCCGATATTTGCGGTGTCAGTACCTGATCGTTATCGGCATCTTTCACTGAAATATCAAAACTATGGAACAGTTCGAGATTATGACATGCGGTTCATGGCGTTTTGCTCAGGAAAATTACTAAGTATTTTAACTGTTGGCTAATACTTAAAAAAATTGTATTTTAATAATTATTGTATTAAGCTATGTCGGAAGTACGCTGGTGATGAAAAATTGGGGACAAAATATTGGATTTTGGTATTTTCACCGGTATCGGCAACATTTTTAAAACCGATTCGTATCGAATCGGCAAATTTGGTATTGATGCAGCCTTATTAGGAAATGATTCAAGATTCAAAGCTCTCGAAAATTTGCAAAATATGCTAAATGTTTTTTTTTGTGTTGGGATTGTGCGTTTCAGTATGGAAAATTTAAATTGTGAAGTAAATGAAGGGTAAACAAACTGAAGAGTACATATGGATAATTAAGGTTAAATAAAGATACAAACAATAAATGAGCGTAATAAGCTACGAAAGGGTATGTTGAATCATCAAGTTTCATTACACTTTTGCCAACTTGGAAGTTTCATATTCTGCTTCTGAACGGCGAATTTCGACCCCGATTCACTAGTGTGTTTATAAACAAAAGGCTTCCGCCTTCTTCAGGCACTGGGTGCAGCTACATACACATCAAAGTTTTGAAAAACGCGTTGCAGGAGCCAACTGTCCGTAACGTTTACGTGGCTCCCTCGTCACTTTACTTTGGTGTTAGAAGGAAGGCTTCCCACTGATGGGTGAAACCAGAGGTGAGCTCTCTCTGGTGTGATAATATTTGAGATTTCCTGGTGTGCAGGTTCTTGAATATTCTTCAGCTTCATGTGGTTGTTTAGCAGGTGTTCCAGGGCCCAGAGGAGTGGTTCATGTTAAGTGTTAGATATCTATTACTGCGATTTCCATTTGGATCGGTATGTAAGGGTAAATAAGGGGTACTTACGAGTAAATAAGGATAAATATGGGTAAGTAAGGGTAAAGAAAAATAAACCAGGATAACTAAGGGTATGCATGGGTAAAAAGGATAAACATGGGTAAGTAAAGGTAAAGAAGGTACGTAAGAGTAAAGAAGGGTACGTAAGGGTAAATAAGCATATGTAAGGGTACAAAGATACATATGTAAGGGTACAAAGGTTTCCCCAGCCATTAGTTTTTCCATTTTGGTTGGTCTACTTACGTAGTTTTATGCTTTAAATCATAAACATAACTTTTTTTTTGTGCAGGTCTCCCGACCATCTTCCACATTTTTGCTCACTCTGTTCCTGTTGAGGAGCGGTCGCGGGCCTTTGGCTATCTTGTTGCATTTGGCTCCATTGGCCAGACTGTCGCTGCGGTGGTGAGTATCTATAGTATTTCGTATACATGCAAACTCTACCATAGCCTTGTATCTACTGTAAGATATGCCATACGTAATTGCTGTCATCAGACAAAATCTGACAATCACCTAATTTTTTGTACACTTACACTTAAAAACATACTTTTCGTCAGACAGTTTGTCATTCAGAACAGACATTTTAACATTCGGATAAAACGGCCACTTTGGTAGATTTAGCATGTATTCTTGATTTAACACTATTACGCTCATTCTCGAAAATCAAATACTAAATAGATTTTCGAATTTTCAACATTTTTTTTAAGAAACAAAATCACACCTGAACTACCAGGAAGAACACAGTTCTACTTGAATTTTCGGAAAAAATACCGTTCTCCTTCTTCAGAAAATCACGCACAACACGGAGGAAAAATAAGTGCTCACATAACCATTCGTAAACAAAAATTCGAAAGGACGCGCGTGGAGGAGCAGACCACTGATCTATATATCTTCGCTTCCACTTCTTGTCAAACTCGGCTGTGAGCTGATGGTGCACCAAGCCCTCAATACGGTTGTAAGGTCCCGTGAGGTTCATGAGAGGGACTCGTCGTCGGGAGAAGCGTTTCATAGCAAAAGAAACGCTTTTTTTTTTTTGGAGTAGTCTTCCATTCAAACACTTTCCTGACAATAGCATGTAGTGGTAAAAACAAAATTGACTAAATTCATAAATTTAATAGGGCTTAATCTTTTATAAAATTACGTAAAATGTTTTTAAATGTTCAGTCGTGTGTTTAAAAAGGCCCCACTGTTGTTACACACATTGCTTGAATTTAACTTTGGTAATTATGTGTTTTCTTTGTTTTGTTAGCTTTGTCCGCATCTGCCATGGAGGGTGTCCTTCTACATCTTCGGCATTATGGGTATGATGTGGGTCTTTGCATGGTTGCTTATCTATAACGAACGCCATTCGGCCACGGAGGATGAACTTCCCCTTGTCTGTCCAAAGGTACACAAATTTTATCCTCTATTATCCAAACTACTTAGAATTCAATGTTTGTTCAAATTACACACACAACCAAGCAGTGTCACTACTGTTTGGGTAGGATTTGTGTTTCAGGTCTGTTTAAGATTTAACCTGCAAGTGATTTAAAGACGATTGTGGTTCAGATGCTTTCAGAAACAATAACTCACTGTCAAATGTCTTTATTCTCATGGTGTTCCTAAGGGATGTCTTTTATGCATGGGCCTTCATGGATGGGGATTTACTTATTTGGCTTTAAACATACAGCAAAAGAAAAAAGTGAGTTAAAGAAAACATTGACACGGAATAAACACAAGCCTAGGAAGCCTGGTTGTCACCACACAGTGTATTCGGCTACTGTGGCATTGGCCCATCCCTATTTCTTGTAGTACAGGCAAACCCTGAACTATGTCGTGAACCCTCAGTTTAGTAACATTGGCCTGCGTGGTCCTTGATAACTTACGGGGGTTAACAGAAATATAGCAGAGGTGTGCGAGTCAGTACGATATCATTATACGGCAATTGTAAATAGTGGTAAGTAGTGTAACGTGACAGGATTACGGTAGTCAAGAACATTGTTGAGCACAAGGTATCATCGTCTTACCAGTGGTGGATCAGTCGTCCATGACGAATGGCACAATCTGGTTGACTACGTACACTGAACTTGTAGTAACTTACTCCATTAGTTAGTGACTTAAAAGCTGGCTGGTGCCTCACACGTGTGCACAGTTTTTGTCACAACTGTTAGCTGTCGTACGTTTTTATTGATGTAGATTAAAAAAAAATTACCATCTTATATTGGGACAGTACAGTAGATGCATCAGTTAAACTAGTAATTTTATTTATGTAAGAACCCTTCAAGTCCGAAACACTACTAAACCTGTTTAACCCTTGATTGTACGTATAATTGCTTACCCGCCCTCCCTCCGTAGTGTTTATTATATAACTTTGACTGTTTTTGTGTGCACAGGTGAATAACACCAATGTACGCTGGACGGAATTTATCTGCCATTGGCCTCTATGGGCAATTTACATAGCACATTTTGCAATGAATTGGTCAAATTACATCATTATGCAGTGGCTGCCAACGTATTTGGCTCGCCACCTAGGGGCAAATCAAGAGGACATCAGCCTCACTGCCGTGCCTTACGTTCTCAACTCATTAGTCGGAGTTGGTAAGTAAGGTGTCTTTAATTGGCTATTTCTTAAAGTGCTCTTTTTGCGGGGTTTAAATTAATGCTATCAATCTATTAACTTTTGTTTTACAGTTGCTGGCCATTTTGCGGATTCCTTGATTTCTAGGAAATGGACTGTCCTTTCTGTGAGACGGCTTATGACCAGTGTTGGTCTTTTGGGTCCCGGCATCTTCCTCCTTTGCTTTTGTGCAGTTGATAGTCTGTTATTAGCCGTCATGTGAGTAAAATGTTGCTATTTCTTGTAGCATATTTGGTAAATTGGGCCTGCAGGTTGGGACCTGTTCTGTAAACACTCATCGTCTTAAACCTTATGGAAAAAAAAAGTATCTTGTCATGAAGTTTGGGGTCCGTAATACTGAGTATTGTAACAATGTAAGTGTGCGGAGAAATTCATTGTTACTAGGGTTGTGCGAGAGTCGAAAATTCGATCCCAGCCTAGTATGCAACTTTTTGTACACTTAACTCGACTCGTTCTTTGCTTCCGTTACTTCACCAATTTTTGACTGATGTTAACATTCAGTATACCAAATTCATCATCTCGACGGAAGCTTTCCAACGGTGTATATCAAAAGTTGTTAGCTCAAGCTTTTTAAGTTATCTTTAAAACTAGAAAACCATTTATACAGACAGTCGGTTAAGCAGTATTGTAGTTGTCATTATCATAACAAATTAAAAAGAAACTTGCACATAAGCTATGTTCAGTAAATACTCGAACTTGCCATCATTAGAACTAATACGCTTTAAAAATGTCACATCGCTTACTTTGAAAATTCAAGTCCATGTTTACGTTTTGTACGCTTAGATTTCAAAGCAAAGGATATTTACCGTGCCAATATCCTTGTAAATTTTCTACAGTCTGGCTTTTCTGGAGTTGGAGGGGCTCAGAACGACTGTCTTCAGCAGGCTACCACATCACCGCTCATTTCGTCGTGATCTTTCGTCTGCTACTTGAAAATTGCAAGGATATTGGCACTGTAAATGTCCTTTACTTTGAAATCTAAGTGTACAAAACGTAAACATAAACTAATACGCTATTACCACACACGGACGAATACTGAAAAGTCCACTTACATTTTTGGTGATTACACAGAGAGTTTGTGGTAGTCCTTTCACCTTCTTCAGAAGTTAAAAAACTAAGCACAAAACGTTCAAAGATCACCTCATTTTGAATATTGCGCTGCTAACCACTGATCTATACAGTATGTTCTTGCTGCATCTGGACTTGCCATATTTGGCCAAGTTTTGCCTTCAGCTTCGGCCTGCATTTCGTCCGGGCCGCATGTGGCGAGGAAGGCCCCCGCAGGGAGGTACGTGGTAATACGATACGGGCGAGTGCTGCCGCCCCCGACAGCGCCGGAGTGGGCGTAGATTTTTGTTTGTTATCTTATGATTTCGAATTTTCGGAGCGCAGGGCTCCGGAGAGAACCTGGGAGCGTCAAGAAGACGAACAGATACGGTTATTTAAAGGTGATTTGACCGCTGTGATAAACCAGAGTTTGCAAATGGCGAATAGTGACAATTTGTGTCGAATAGGGGCGGACCAGATAGTCCGGGGCCCGAACTTAGTTTTGTCAAGATTGGCAAGAGACATACTTGTGGCAGCTATTGCCCCGGGAACGAGGCGAGTGTATTCTTATAAGTGGAACAGGTGGGAGCGGTAGTGTAGGCAGTGAGGCTACGACCCGTGGGTGGCATCTGTCACCACGTGCATAAATTTCTTGTCAGAACTATTTCAGTGCGGTCTGCAATATTGTAGTATAGTGGGCTTTCTAGATGCTATCGCTAAGTTTCAACTGCCAAGCAGGACTGGGATTGTGAAACAGCACCCTATGATGAAGCGGTTCGTACGCTGGTTATTCCGAAAGCGACCACCGAAACTGAGATATGTGGCAATTTGGGACTTACGGGTAGTTGCTACGTATTTAAGGACTTTGCACCCACCGAACGACTTATCCCTACGTCAGTTGACATACAAAGTTGTGATGTTGTTAGCAATTTGTGCGGGTAAGAGGGCGAGCGAACTAGCAGCACTTAATTTTGACTGGTGTGATTTATTCGTCAGAGGAGGCCGTTTTTGTCGTGCGTGACCACAAGACATCCCGCAGTGGTGCACCAGTTTTAGTGCTCCGCCTACAGTAGAACCCGGAGAAGCCGTTGGATGCCGTACGATATGTGGCATCTTATATCAGACGTATGACACCACTGAGGGATCGGCTAGCCTTGACTGAGGGTGATAGACCAACTAGGCTTCTTCTGTCGTATGTGCGACCGCATAAACTAGTGGTACAAAGACTGTGGCAAGGTGGCTTTGTCAGGTACTATAGGACTCCGGGATGGACACTACGCTGTTTCGTGCACACTCAGTGAGGGCGGCGGTAAGTACAGCTGCAGCTTCCAGTGGTGCTTCGGCGTCCCAAATCATGGAGTTGGCGAACTGGTCGTCAGCTTCGGTGTTTGATACCCACTACAGGAGAGAAGTGCTTCCGAGCTTGGCGGGAACCCTACTGCAACGATTGCAAGCAAGGAATCAGATACCGTAAACAGGTAAGGCTGGCAGCGCCACGTCCAACTAATCTATCCCACACTGTAACTCAGTGAGGATGATTCTGCGAAGGGGAAAAAAGATTCATCCAGAGAACTTGTTCTCGCCAGGATAATCTAAGTTCTCCGAGTCGAATCCGACGAAACTGTGTTATAGTTACCTCCCGCCCGCCTCCCTGGTGCTATCAAGTAGGCCAGCTGGAAAAAAACGACAGTGAGGTATTAGGGTAGACAGGTAGCGGGGAAGCAACCGGAAGTAACGTAAGTTTTGCATTAATTAGGTGAAATTAGAGCAAACGAGTAGGTTAAAACGTGCTGCAGACAAGGAAGGGTATCCAACGCTGTAACACAGTTTTGTCGTATTCGACGCAGAGAACTTAGATCTTCTCGGCGAGAACAAGTTCTATGGGAGAATCATCATGTTTAGATCAGTGGTTAGCAGTAGGGTTGTAAAATTACGATATGGCTAAACGTTTATCGTCAGGATAAAAAAAAGTGATTAACGATTAATCCCTCCCTCCCAACATTTTTTTTTTAAAACTGGAATGGCGTGACGTCACTTGAGGCTGTGGCCCAATGCATTCAAGGGCAAACCAATCGGAGCTCGCGATACTACAGGAGTTTCGAAACGAAACAATTTATGTGAAGAATAAGGGCAGTGACGTAGAAGTTTATGACGTCATTTGTTGGAGACAAGGAAACTGTTCCCAGCTTTCGAATGAGACCAAGAAAGCAACTTATAATGAAACTTGGATTTCATGCATTACATTTTGTTGTCTCGGTTTATAAACTGCTGCAGCTTGGAAAAAGATAAAAGTGTAAAACGTGATTAACATTACAAATACAAATCTTGTCTTCTTAGCTTTAGGGTACCTTGCGTACATCATAACAACATCTGGAAGGTCAAAGCAGTCAATGATAACTTAAAAGATTGCTTATGGAATGAGTTTACTTTTCGAGTGTGGGTTTGCTATGTGAAAGGTAGTATTCGTATTGCTTTCAGAAATTATTTTCAAAAATAAAATTGACCACTACTTTAAAGGAGGTTCGGTTTGTATTGAACGAAAATTACTAAACGTTTAATCGGCACAACCCTAGTTAGCAGCGTGACTCTCAAAATGAGGTGATCTTTGAAGTTGAACGTTTTATGCTTCTTTTTTTTTAATTCCGAAGAAGGTGAAAGGACTATCACAGACCGTGTGTGTAATCACCGAAAATTTAAGTGGACTTTTCAGTATACGTTCGTGTGTGGTAATAGCGTATTAGTTCTAATGATGTCATCAAATCGCCACAGTAAAAGTAGTAATCAACGGTTACTCGAACTTGGCTCGATTCTCGACTCGTCTCGATACTCGCTCGACTCTAATTAAAATTATCCTTGCCATACACCCCTGATTGTTACCGAGCAAACAATTGTAATACTTACATTTCTGAAATGATGTATTGTCCGGTTCTCCTGTAATGGCTAGGTCCAAGGTGTGATAATTAGGTGTTAGGTACATCGTAATAATTTTTTTTAATTCCATTTCTTTTACAGATTTGTTTCTATATCAATGGGCCTGTGTGCATGCAATTCTGCTGGACACTTAAGCAATCATGCTGACATTGCCCCTAACCATGCCGGTGTCACGTTTGCCGTATCCAACACACTAGTAAGTTATTTATAAAACATTTAATTCTGTGTGTGACATTCACAGTGAAATGCTGTTAGACTTACAATAAGGGGCAACTGCCCCCCGCGGGGCCCCCCCCGCCGACCTCCCTTCACATCAAGAAGCACATTCGTTGATGCTCGAAAAACATAGCTAAAATGCATACTACTACTTATTTTTAGTATTTTTGTTTGCAGAAAATATTGCTGGCCTATGCCAAATCCCAGCCTTAGGTCTGCAGTTCACCTTTTGCCTCTGGATTAGGCTTACCAATTTCTGAAACTAGCCTAGTGTAAACCAAGAGACCTACATTACAAGTTTTATGTTAAAGGGTGCCTTGCACTAAATTGTAAGGCAGACTGAAATAAATCACAAATATATTTATAAGCCTATTCCAGGGCCGATAGTCGATTTTACCAACCAACCTTCATTTTTCAGAATTTCTTGTATTAGTATTAGGCTTTACCGGAAAAATTTCCAAGTTGCTTTCGCCCACTTACACACTGTAGATTGTCCATAATCTTGCGAATTTTCGATTGGTTACAGCAATCTTCTACAGGCCTTTTAAGGGTTGTTTTTCTTCTTTTTACATTTCACTCCACGGTCTGTTGTTTTGCCGTTCAAATTCGTTACCGCCGACGCCGTGTGCAGCCTCCGGTTTTTGTAAGGTCGTTCCGCTTCACTTAGGCCAGTATTAGGCTATGTTTGTTGTAGATGATGTACACTACAACAGTCTGCTGAACTATATAACCAAATTTATTTGCTAGCTGTAAATGACCACTAGGCCAGCATATCCCGGGCTACAAAAACAAATCGCAACACGTTTTCCCACAAAGTTAGGAAAAAATCCCCGAAAAGTTGGCAGAAAATTGCAACAATTTTTATTGCAAAAGATGTCGAAAATAAATCGTGGACTTTACTGGTCTTTGTGTAATTCGATCACGCAGAGCCAAAAGTCAAAGGTTTCCAAAGGTTTTCAGTTTTCACCTCAAAACTTGCGAATTTTTGACAACCTTTACTGATTATCTTCTTCAGGCAGTTAAGCCACTAGCACAAACAGGTTGGGTTTGGAAGGATTGTGAGTGTTGGTGCTACTGGCTTAACTACCTGAAGAAGTCAACCAGTGAAGGTTGTTGAAAATTCGCAAGTTTTGAGGTGAAAACCTTTGAAAACCTTTGAATTTTGGTTCTGCGTGCTCACACTGTATTTAGGCCAGTAAATCCGTGACTTAACCCACAACAAATTGCAACAAAAGGTTTCATGGTTGTTCCTCACTGGAAAAAGCTTGCCGAATTCAGAAAAAATTGTTATCACAGAAAGCCAAAGGCTCAACAAGAGTAAAATAAATACAGATGCAAACCTATTTACTTTGCCTTTTGGACTAGCTGAGTGGGGAATCGAATCCACGACCGTTGAAACTAAAGGCCGAGGTCCTACCATTGAGCCATACTGACACAGCCAAAAGGAAACTAGGGACGTTTACTTTTGGCCTTGTCAGTATGGCTCAGCGGTAGGACTCACCTTTGGTTTCAAAGGTCGTGGGTTCGATTCACCGTTCAGGCATTCTTGACATATAAGTCCAAAAGGCAACATAAATGCAAACCTATTTAAGTTGCCTTTGGGACTTATACACCACTCTGCCTGAGCGGGGGAATCAAACCCACGATCTTTAAAACCAAAGGCAGAGGTCCTATCGCTTAGCTATATTGACACGGCCAAAGCGCTGCATATTGAAGCGCAGCATATGGACGTTTCCTTTTGGCCTTGTCAGTATGGTTCAGCGGTAGGACTTCGGCCTTTGGTTTCAAAGGGCGTGGGTTTGATTCCCTGCTCAGGCATTCTTGACATATAAGTTCAAAAGGCAACATAAATGCAAACCTATTTATGCACACCTATTTACGTTGCCTTTAGGACTTGTACGTCACTCTGCCTGAGCGGCGGAATCGAATCCATGACCTTTGAAACCAAAGGCCGAAGTCCTACCGCTGAGCCATACTGACACGGCCAAAAGGAAATGCTGCCTGTGGACGTTTCCTTTTGGCCATGTCAGTATGGCTCAGCGGTAGGACCTTGTCCATTGATTTCAAAAGTCATGTGTTCAACTCCCCGCTCTGGCAGTCTGACATATAAATCCACAAATGTAACGTAAATATGTTTTCATCTGTCTTTATTTTGAACGGTAAATGTGATACCAGCACCTAGTAAAACAGTTGGAGTTGCCAGGACTCCCTTTCGCCCCGGATAGCTTGGGAGCCCTGGGCAGGTGAAAGAGATCCAATTCTGAGGATTCATCTTCAACTTGTTTAATGCTGCGAACTTGGGATGAGAGCAGACGCTCTTTCGGGTTGCTCGCTCGTGTCGCCTCTCTCTCAAGTCTGGCGTCGCTCGCTTGGAGCGCTGCCGTCGGGCAGAGGTATGGGGACGTTGTCAGGGCAGCAGGTGGCCGCAAGGGGCGCACCCTGACAGGTTCCCCCCCCTCAGAGCAAAGGCCCGTCTTTGCAAGACGAGTGAGCAAGGGGAAGGGGAGCTTACAAAATTCCTTTACATAGAATCAAGGTATAATAAAGTCGAATCACAAAAAAAAAATCGAGTAACATGTTTGCAATTCACATCTCTCAATAAATGTCCACTGCGCACAGAATCACGCACACCTGCGTGGCTGCATGGCCACGGCTTAGTCCTTGGAACACAAAGTACAGTCTCTGCATCGCATTGCCTAATCGGCGTATCACACACGAAGTTGAAAGTCCCATCTTCCACTACCGGATTCCAACGTCTCACTTTTCGTCACTGTCCCATTGTGCCGTAGATGTCCGCGGTTGAACAAAATTGAGGGAGAGGTTGGCTGAAATGGTCTGCGAAGCACAATTACATATTGAGGCAAACAACGCTGACTTCCAAATTGCGTGAGGCCAACAAACTTTTCAACCGAGGCAAATTCTTAAGCGGCTACAACACTTTACGTTTGTGTACTGTCCATCACCGACCTTGGGTAGGGGGAAGAGTCGGAGACTGTAACTCCCTCACCGACGCCGCGGCACCGTTTCTCTTTCGCTTCACACATTAACATTCCGCCGGTTCCCAGTCTTCATTACTGAGATTCACAAACGGGGCAGCGTCTGACGTCAGAAGCCAGATGTAGTCCGTCAGGTGGGCCGGAGGTTTCACCGTTCTTGCAGTCCTAGTAGTGGGGCGAGTTGTCTCGCTTCTTGGCTTGGGACTAGCGTTTTGCTCGTTGTCACTCCGCATCCGGGGTTGGTCCTCGTCGCTGGAGGGGGCCCATTCCGGGTCAGGGTCATCATCGTCCTCCGAGGAACTTGATGAGGGGTCTGGCGATTCTCCCTCGCTGTCGGAACTGCTTTCTGAAGAGTCATTGTCGGGTCGTAGAGTCCTTACTGGGGCGGGAGCCACGACCTGCGGAGTCGTCTCAGCCTTGGGCCCATAGCGGTCCATTGTGCCTGGGTCCCAATATGGATGCATGTCTTGGACGTTGACTATCCTGACATCTTGTGCGTTGTCGGTGGCAACAATCTCGTATGTCACGGCGCTCTTCTTCCCTTTCACACGGTAGGGTGCTTTGTACAGAGGCGCTAATTTCTTCGTTAGCCCCTTGTCGGCATCGGAGAGCATGTGGTTGGTGATTTTCACTAGCTCCTTCGGCTTGTACGAGGTTTTCCTCCTCTTCGCGTCATAGTTCAGTTTCGTTGTCCTTGCCGCTTCGACGAGATGTGCGGCGGCGAGGTCAATTGCCTTCTCTAAGGTTTCTCTATGGCGCTCTGCGTGGTCCTGCATGGATAGACCCGATTCGGTGTCCGGGAGACTGATCATCGCCAAAGGATACTTTGGATCTCTGCCGCGCATCAAAAAGTGAGGCGTTTCCCCGGTACTGATGTGAGGCGTCGTCCGCAAGGCCCATTGGAGTGCGGGGAGTAATGGACCCCATTGGTCGTGTTTGTCATGAATAAAGGCTCGCAAACAGCCTTTAAGAGTTCGGTTGACTCGCTCCGTCAGGTTTGACTGCGGGTGGTAGGCAGTCGTGCGATGATGTTTCACACCGGAGATGGTGAGGAGGTCTTCGAATACCTTGCCTACAAAAGCCGGTCCGTTGTCCGAGACCAAGATGTTGGGTGCGCCTTCGGCTCTGAAGATCTCCGTGAGGAGTTTCCTTGCCGCAGTCTTTGCTTTAGCATTCTTTGTCGGAATCAGCCAGCAGTACTTTGAGAAGTAATCTACCATGGTCAGGACGTACTTGTGGTGGTGGGATGTTTCAGGGAGTGGCCCTACGAAGTCTACGCCAATCATATGAAGAGGGTGGTCGGGAATGACAGGTTGCATGTCCCCCGCCTTTTTGGTCTGGGCGTGTTTCGCGATTTGGCAGTTGGGGCATGAGCGTACGTAGTTCTTGCAGTCCGTGAACATGCCTGGCCAATGAGCAATGGCTCGCAGGCGCTGCATGGTCTTGGTAACTCCGAGGTGCCCCGCTTGCTGGTGGTCGTGGCAGTCGTGCAGATATGTCCTCCGGAGTAGCTTAGGGACGTAAATCCTCCAAGAATGGCGTGGATCACCCCTGAACGGTGCTAGTGGATCCTTGTAGTAGATGAGCCCATCGTCTCCCTTGACGTACTGCTTCAGGATCTTGGTGACCTGGTTAAAGCTTTTGTCATTGCCTTCTCTTGACGGGCTGGTTAGGGTGTTGGATACTTTTTTGACCCCTTCGTCATTCTGCTGCGCTTGCCGTAGTTGATCTTTGTCAGCAATGTCAATGAGAGGTTGTTGTCTGATGTACAACATCGGGTATCCCGAAGGTTTCGCTTCATCCATGGTTTCCTCCTCGAAGTCTGGAGTCTTGAAATGTGTGTCTTCACCATCTGTGGCGGGAGCTGGATTTCTCGACAAGGCGTCAGCCACAATATTCTGTTTGCCTGGACGATGAACCACTTCAAAGTCGAAAGTTTGGAGACGTATCGCCCATCGTGCGGTGCGTGCGGTGCGTGCGGATGATCGTTGCTTCGAGAGAATCCATTTTAAGGCCTCGTTGTCTGTGACAAGTTGGAATCTCGTGTTTCCCACGTAGGTTTCCCAGTTTTCCACCGCTTCGACGGCTGCGAGAGCTTCCAGCTCGAACGAGTGGTACTTCTTCTCTCGGTCCTTCAAGCCTCTGCTGAAGAATTCTATAGTGCGAGTTTCTCCATCAATTTGCTGTGTCAGGACTGCTCCCAATCCTTCGATGGATGCGTCCGATTCAATCCTGAAGGGTTGTGAGAAATCTGGCAGCGCCAGGATCCCTGCGTCGAGAAGTTTACGTTTGAGACTGTCGAAAGCCTGTTGGTGCTCAGACCTCCAGCGGAAGGGTGTGTCAACCTTCGTCAATCCATACAATGGTTTTGCCGTCTCGGCAAATTCTCTCAGGAACTTCCTGTAGAAATTGCAGAGCCCAAGGAACTGCTGCACTTTTCGTCGTGTCGTTGGTACGGGGTAGTCTCTGATGGCTGCCACGTGGTCACGTGCGAGTTGGACTCCGTCTGCGGTGACTCGGAGACCCAGGATTTTCAGCTCTGGAACTACGAAGTGGCACTTCTTCCTCTTGAGGGTAAAGCCTGCCTTCTGGAGTCGCTGAAAGATCTCTCGTAGTGCCCAGCAATGCTCTGACCATGTCCTCGTGGCTACGACGATGTCGTCAATATATAAGACGCACACGGTGTTAATGAGGTTCCCCAGGATCCCTGTCATGACTCGTTGGAAAGCTTGGCTCGCCGTTTTCAGGCCGAAGGGAAGAACTTTCCATTTGTACAGTCCTTTGTGGGAAATAAATGTTGTGCAGTCTTGGCTGTCTTTGTCCAGGGGAATTTGATGGAAGCCTTGCTCCCCGTCTAGCAGCGAGATATATTTTGCCCCAGCCAGGAAGTGGAAGACTTCGTCAGTACGAGGCATAGGATACTTGTCAACCTTGACTTGTTTATTAAGCTCCCTGTAGTCGAGAACTGGTCTGAAGCCTCCCCCGTTTTTCTTTCTCTTGAGGAAGAATGGGGAGCCCCACTCGCTTGTTGTCTTCTCGATTCTGCCACTCGCCTCCAGTTCGTCGATCATTTTGCCCAACTCACGCTTGATGTCGGGAGCCGCCCGATAGGCACGTTGCGCGACTGGGTTGGGTTCGGAGTGGAATGAGATGTGGTACTCGTATCCGGTTATTCGTCCTGGTTTTCCAGGGAAAACATCTTTGTAGTCTGCCAGTAAGCTGTCTAGTTCTTCGTATTGCTCTGCTGACATCTGGTTGAGCTTCTTGTCACCGTCAGAGGTGTGGATGAACCACATGGGGTTGGTGACCGGCGTGGATGGGTTTGCGGCATGCGCGGTCAGAGGGAAGGTGTGTCGCACGTCACCTTCAAAGTTGCCAACGAAATTAGCATAATCGATGTGCAGGCGTGTTTGCACGTGGAAAGCTCTGCCGAGGATGCAATCCATCGCTAAGTTGTCATGAACAGAGAATCGGACTGTCTCGTGCCTGCCTTGCGTGATGATGGGTATGCTGATTTGACCCCGTGGTAGTGTTCCCGTAGAGCCGTCGGCGAGCGTTGGGGGAAGTCCCTTGTACGGTTCCATGAATTCATCTGCTCCCGGAAGGAGGTAGTATAGCCATGCTGATCTAATGGCGTTCCCTTCACAGCCGGAGTCCAGACCGCTGAAGAAACCGTGACCATAGGCGATGGTGTGTATGGCTAGCATCTTCCTTGGTGGAGCCATGTACATCTGTGAGGGTCCAGTTTGCGTAGGTGATTGCTTTGGTCGGTCGCAAAATGTGGAGATGTGACCAATTTCCTTGCACCTGTAGCACTCGACGTTCTTGTGCCACGGCTGCGGTCCCAGCTCTTTGCTGCGCCTTTTCTTGTGACCTTTGTCTTCGTTATCCGAATTCCCTCCGTCTGGTGACTTTGCGCTTGTCGGCGATGCTGTCGTCTTGGTTGGTGGAACTGAAGACGATTGGTATGGAGGAGCCACCGGGTTAAGCGTCGAAGGCGTTGGCTGCGATGAGGTCTGTGATGAAGCCTTACTTTGCTCTTGGTGTCTCTGCGTCGCCCTGTTGCCACTGTTCCTGGATTGAGACTCTGGAAAGCGCATGAAAGGCGGGAGGCTTCTAATTTTCTCTAGGAGAGCCCTTGGCGAGTCGTAACTAAACATGGCTAGGTTTGACTTGATTTGGCCCGTCATTTGCGTGATGATCGCTGTGGCTTGGTCTTTCTCTGGCATCTTGTTCTGCAGTTTGTTAATCTGCCGCAGGATTTTATGCACAAATTCCTCTGGAGGTTCCAAATGCTGCTGGTGAATGGTGGCAATGTGAGCCAGTCTGTCTTGGTCCGTCATAGGCTTCTTGAAGGTCGCTTTTATCGCTTGCTTCGCCTCGTCCCAGGTCTTCGGCTTTTCTGGTATGGCGAACCACCAGTTCCTGAATTTCCCCCTCAGACAGCTTGCCAGGAGGTTGTGAAGATCCCTAGGGTGAAGATCTTTGCCCGTCATAAAGACTGTCATGTCGTCAATCCACTCGGAAAGATTTGAGTCGTCCCCAAGATGTGATGGGGTTAGATTGAAGGAAGTCATCGCTGTTGAGAGCCTGCTGAAGAAGGTGTCGAGGGTGGTCGCGTCCTCCGTGGCAGGTGGGTCTTGGTGGTCGGTGAAGTCTCCTGAAGCTCCGCTTGTGACTGTGTTCCTTTCTTGTGAGGTCGAATTGTCTTTACCTGACGGAAGTCTGTTGTCGTGTGGAACCTCTGGATACCCGCCGCGGGAGGGTCTGCCCCTGTGCACGTCCGCTGGTTCCCTCCATGAGTCCATGCCGTTTTCCCCAAAGAGTGGAGGAGCTGATTGTGTTGAAAGAGTCTTGGGATTCGCCCCCGCTTGGTTGGAGGAGGAGACTGGGGTTTTCGAGTGAGGTGGCATGTCATGGAATATCCCATGTTGGTAGCCCGTCAAATTCCTCGAATTTCGTGGTTGTGGGCCCCAAAAATCTTGAGAAAAGCCGTTTTCCGCAATTTCTCTCGGTAATCTGCCGGTAATCCCGGGTAATCCCTGGTAATCCCTGGGTAATCCTCGGTAATCCCTCGAGTGATGTGGAAATCCCGTGGATTCTCGATCATGAGGCCATTTTTCTTTGTTTTCTTCGGGTAATCCCGGTAATCCCTGGGTAATCCCCGGTAATCCCATGTTGACCTGCGGTAATCCCTGTCGGGGGGTCTTTGGCTCTTGGTGGCCCTGTGTTTGGGAGGTGGTCTCGTGTAATTCCCACGTGTCTCTTCCACAGCTGAAGTAGCCCCCTGGTAATCCCTGGTAATCCTGTTGGTGGGACCCAGAGCGGTTGGAATGGTGTTTAGTAGGCCCACGGTAATCTGTGTCTTGAGGTAGTCTTTGGTTTTGGTAAGATTGTGCAGGGTTGTTTAATTTTTTATTGGTCTCTGCCAGATCCCTAGTTAGCTTTGCAACTTGGTTTTGTAAATCATAATTTTGTGCTTTAAGTGATGTCAGTTCAGCATTTACAGAATTCAAGCACCTAATGTTAGTATTCATTGCTTCTGAAGACGTTTGCAAAAAATGGTTCGTTTGACGAAGCACGGCGCCGATCTCTCCCAACGAAGGCGATAGAATCTGCTGCTCGTCGTCGTATTTCCGCAAATGAGGCGGGCTGATGGCGCCATCCTGTGGCGCGTCGTCGAACGACAACGTTCCCGAATGATTAGCTGAACCCACTCCTTGCACGAAATTAACATTTAACTGTGCATTACACGGTGCAACTGCGACAGATAGAACTTCGTCAGGAATGTCCACAAAAACATCTGCCGATTGTCTACCGTTAGCACTTTCTTTCTCTTTAGTCGACATCTTAATTTGTAATACGGCCAACGCTTTTCAAATTGAATGCTGTCCGACGAACGCTGCAGTGCTACGCCGGTTAGGTCACTTAGGAGACGGAGCAGCGAGCCGTCGCGTAGCAACGGTGAACTGACAAAGGAACGAAGTGCGCGCTTTGCTGGTTGCCATGGAAACACAGTTTGAGGCGTCTGCCCTATGGGAAAGTTTTGATAGCGCCGGCAGTTTGATTAATCTGGCGTTATTTCTTAAAATGGGAATACAAAGTTTGAATTAGAGAAAATGTAGTTTTGGTGGCATACCAGTGAGAGTTCGATTTCGTTTCCCCAGATTTAGCCTATACAGTTTATAGAGTACAGTACATTCGCCACAGGTTTGGAATTACGGATATTTAACAGATTTGCGGCACACAGTTCAAATAGTTAGACGCAGTAATGGAAACATATAGATAGTTCATGTGATATGTTTATGCTTGGCAAGGTCAATTTGTCGCCCTCCAAAACAAGTTCAGAAACGATCTCACCGGGTTTCTTGCTTTGTATAAGGTGGTCGTGGCTGCGTTGCGGTGGCTCGAATTTTCCAGTCGGTTTCGAATTTCTCTGACGTCAATTTCCATTTTTCTGTTCGAGCGCCAATTCTGCCAGGACTCCCTTTCGCCCCGGATAGCTTGGGAGCCCTGGGCAGGTGAAAGAGATCCAATTCTGAGGATTCATCTTCAACTTGTTTAATGCTGCGAACTTGGGATGAGAGCAGACGCTCTTTCGGGTTGCTCGCTCGTGTCGCCTCTCTCTCAAGTCTGGCGTCGCTCGCTTGGAGCGCTGCCGTCGGGCAGAGGTATGGGGACGTTGTCAGGGCAGCAGGTGGCCGCAAGGGGCGCACCCTGACAGAGTCATCCACCTGACTTATAAACGACGCAACAGCAATTGAAAGTTTGTAACTGTTGTATTCACAAATTCGGACATCTATAAGCATTAAGTTAGCCAAAATAGCCGAAAACGGCCCAAATGACCGTTTTTCTCAATAGCCGTGATATGTGGAAAAAAGGTATGGGACCTACATTGTAGATTACATTATTGTAAACAACTTATATTCAAACCGTTTTAGTGTAACACTAAAGGTTCTTGCATAATAGGCCTAAAAGTGCGTAAACATCAGGCTCCATTTTGGTCGCCATCTTTAATGCTCAAGGTTTCAGCCTGACACCCTTCGGAATCTTAAAGTGCACATTCTTTTGAGTAGGTTCCAGAAAAGAACCGGTATCAAAATGCAAGGTATGTTAATATTCTCTTCGTATATTAAATGCATTTTTTAACTATAAAATACAAATTAACCCTATTTTTCCAAGAAAACGGCAGCAGATAGCGTGGATGAACATTTTTTTCGAATTAAGCATGCTTTTTCCAGTCAGGAACAACCATGAAACCTTTTGTTGCAATTTGTGGTGGGTTAAGCCCTTTTTTAGTCTGTATTTACTCGCCTAATTTGTCATGAACTTTAACCAAAGTAAAACTGCTGAGTCGACCGAATTTTCGCTATTCAAAACAAGCAAACCCTGTCAAGTTTACTGTGACTTTTTCTTGAGGATGTGCTGTAGCCTGACAGTATCCGGTCACATTAAAATCTCCATAGGTAAATTCTATAAATTTACCATTTAAACATTTTTTTTTCAGGCAACCATTCCTGGCATCTTGTGCGGGCCTGTGACAGCCGAACTGGTTACGCAATCTCACGGAAGATGGTTCCCTGTCTTCGTTTTGGCTGCCTTCATTAATTTTGTGGGTGCAGTCATTTATCACAGTCAGAGCTCAGCCAGTCAATTGTTGTGAGCAAAAAATAGTCAAAGGCAGTGGAAGAATGGACCTTTAGCTTCACCGGATTTCCTTGGACGCGGGTATCCGCACAAGTAATGGTGTGGTTGAACAGACAATCGTTCGACGAGGGGAGCCAAAGTAACAATACACAAGGCCGATGGAAACTAAACCATGGCTTGCCCTGGAATACGCACACGGGCTAGATTTACGACGTATTACGTTAAAGATAGAGGGAATGCAAAGAATGTGGCATGTTCAGTTGTTCACTCACTGTGTTATAGTTTTATTTTATTATTATTGTTAATATTTTTTGGACCTTTTATGGGTTTCACTTACAGAAAAGCTCGACGATACAAGTTTTCACTGAGCCACTGTGACACCGATGCACCTTGATGGTTACTTTCTTCAGCGATACTGTGGTTGCAGTGCCGTTCTTCCCTACAAACTTAATGGGGACAATGTTTTTTTTTCCCAGCCATTGTCAGAGTTCAGCTGATTTATAAATGGCCTTTATGCCTTACTTACATTGAACATAAAACTTAAAACCTCACTGAAGAATTTGCAAGTATCGTGCTTTGATCATGTTTGTTGCAATAATATGTCATTTCAGAATCTGTTTCTGTTTTCTGCTAAACAGCTTGGTAAGGCGTAAAAAAAAGTTTGGTTGCCATAACAGTCAAATTAAAACTTGGATCGGTCAATAGAAGCTTTGAATAATCGCCTCACTTTCAGTAATCGCCTCACTTCGTTAGGGACGGACCGGTTTATACAGAAAGCAACACACAGCGGTGACTTGGACGCTGCATGATTGTGACGTTGTCAGCAATTTCAGTTTCATGTGGCGCAGCGAAGTACAACTTGGAGGAGAAGCAGGAAGTAATCACATGTTATACTAATGCTATCAGTATGGCTACGACAGTGGGCGACTCATTGTTGTTCGAACGATGTTGTTTGTCCGCCTATAAGTAGGCGTATGAAAGCAATCGCATGACTATGCAGCAAAGCGATGGAGGTTGATGGCATCTCGTTGCTCTGCAGCTGTCGGATTTGCCATCCGATGGTAGAAACATTTTTTTCACTACCTTATTTTGTGAAAAAATAAATAGCACACACATACTTTTTTTTACAGAGGCTATTTACGACTAACCCAAGTTTATGCATTTTTAATCTCTATATGTACAGTACCACCCTGTTTGCTGCCATAATACGGGCAAAAACAGAAGTAATAAGATTGCTGTTAACAAAAAGCATTATCCCCCAACTTGGCGATAGCATCACGAAATAGTGCTCAGCGGGAGGAGACGGTCACCTTATGGCAACCAAACTTTATCTTTTTTAGGCCTAATGACTGAAAGTAATAGTTTCAAATTAGCACCGTTCAAAATAACTATTTAAATGAAACATCAAAATCAATACTTTCTTTTGCGAAGTTATTGAAAACTCCGATATTTCACTGAAACCGTTAGTAACAGTGCTGGTGTCCGTATTGGCCGAGCTTTAATTTAACCTTACTTTCAATGCAAGTTATACACATAACTAAAAGAGTGGTGTGCGAGCTGCCTAACTGTGTAGTTGAGGGAGAGTTTAAGTACGAGTTCATTAACTCGATACGTTATTTAGGAATTGAAACTGTGATAACTCGGGGCCCTAGAAAATATAAAAATATGCAGCTTGTAGCATTCGTCAAGCTCTTTGGGTGTATCGTCAATCTGCGTTACTTAATTGAGGCCTACGAACGATCAATTGACTACAAATCAATCATTTTATATGCCTCCAAGCCAACTAATAATTTTAGATGCCACATTTGTAAGACTCAGAACTAAGTTTTAAAACTTCTTTACTTATAATTTTATGCCTACTGAAAATAGGTTAGGCATTTATTATTAATTTAATAATTTATTTAAAATAGGCATCACAACACACCTGAATTAACTTCCAGCGCATGACACTCAATGAAATGTGACCCAGAGGAGTAAACAGCATGACTGTTTGTTTAAATAGCCAAGGTGAGGAGTGATATTCATGAAAAAGAACTGTTCAACAGTTGCCGTAAATCGCCATGTTCACACCCCGCACGTCTACGTAAATATTGTGAAAAAATTGGAGAGAGCGTCGACATGACAAAAAATGTTAGTGAAAAAAATGGGGTCCTAAAACTCTGGGAAGGCGATAAGGCACTAAAGGTTTCAAGAAACAAGCTTGAAAGTAGCAATTTTGTGTTCGTTGAACAGCATTTGTTTTTATTTCGCTCAGCCCGCACGAGCGTTGTATTCCAACCATTATACGAGCCCTTTTCAACCCAGAAATGAATCCATTGATTGATAAGCATTGTCACTCGGGCAGCTTATTGTTTGTGTGCTTCTGGCAGGAAGAGAGCTGGTTGTGAGAAAGCGATAAGCCAATGCAACCGACTGCTAAAAAGCGACAGATGCAAACAAACGGCGATAGTTACACTGGATGTTGATTAAAAATGGTCTCTTGGTAGCAATCAGAATAGTGAATATCGTGAAACGGAAGCTGCATGTGTATTTTCAGGAAATGGTATAAATTTGATTGGGAAACGCAAACATTGTTGGATTCAAGTGAGGTAACTAGGGTGTAGGCGCTAACTTCGTCAAAATGTCGTCTACACTTGAAAATGTGCAGCTTCCATGGTCTACACGACCACTGGCGTCAACCAGGCGATTTACGGTAATACTTTCATAGTTGTGTTAAGATCATAGTTATAAGCAATAGCTTTTGCAATAATTATTTCATTGTTAAGAGTAATTGTGATAATAAGGTAAAGCTGTGTTTCATATTTGTTGCTGTAGATGGAACATTAGGCCACATTAAAAAAAAAAGAAGCTGTATCTTGAGCTCGACCTGCACCGATTTTGTACAGGAAATGAAAAAAATGGGCGCATCACAAAATACCTTTTCCACTTCCAAACAGTTATCGGAATGGTCCTTGTCTTGTGTCATTCAAGTAGCAAACAGAAACATCAGTCTTACCACTGCATTACACAAACGGGTGTATTTGTGTGTGCCAAGTTTGGTAAAAATATCAGGTAATAAGGCACAGTTCACTGTATGTGCCGTACATCCAATACGAGGAGAAAGAGTGTCCAAAACCAAACAAATACTACAAAAAAAAATAACAATCTCCCCACTGTGATTATGCGCAAGACACGCTCCTGAAAACACTTCTTTTTGTGTGTGGTCTTTAATTCATCCAGTTGAATCATCTTTACATACATGTTACTAATTTTTTTCTGAAGAGGTAAAGTTATTTTCTACGCCATTTTAAACTCCATTTAGAATTACGCGTTTGGGTTATGTTGGCCTCGCCAGAACGTCGTGCTCGCACACCCCTAAGCAAGAATGTGTATAGTCCACATTACAGTTGAATCTCACGTAAGAAAGAAAAACAAATGGTTTATTTTTGCAAATTTTGAGTACCTTGATTTAACTTAAAACACTGCGTTTCACCTAGGGTTTGCTGTTCCGTTGCACCAGAGCGACACTATGCCTTTTAAAAGTATGGAGTTTAGACTTTTCTGATTCGTGAGTTTTTGAGAACTGTGCTTTTCAGAAAGTTGGTGGAGCTATTCACCAACAGTACGAGACAATGGCTCGAATTGCTTTTGAATTGGTAAATTTTAAAGAGTTGCTCTTTGAGTTGCTAGTTTAAGACCGATCATTTTGAGAAAAATTGCCAAAAATGTCCAGCCATATTGTCAATAATGTTTTTTCAGCTTCGTGAAGAGTTGTCTGAATAAAACATATTTATTAAATACTTGTTGCATCTGTATTTAATTAAAACTGTACCAATCATTCAATTTAAGGCTTGTACTGCTCAGTTCATGAATTTGCCGCAAATTTGGTCGTGTATATTGTTGTAATATTTAAGTACAGCCCAACCCTCTCCAATGTCGGTCGCCACTCGCCATTTGACGAATAGAAATCAGTAGTTGGCGACCTGAAATTTAGCCTTACTCGACAAAATGGCGACTAACAATAGAGAATGACACTCAGAGAGCGATATCTCGGGAACCGTACAAGTTAGAGACAAACGGTTTTCGGCGTTATGTTTAGATTTCTAAGGGCTACGTAACTGCTTTATCTTCATTAATACTGGGGTTAACGAGAATTCTACAATTTCGTAAATGCATGAATAAAAAAAAACATGCATCGTGCAAGATGTCATTGGTATGTGGCGAGTAGAAATTGTGAAACGGCGAGTGCTTTGTAAGGTCTACTGGCCAAGTGGCGACTGCTATTGGCTTCACATTCGAGAGGGTTGGTACAGCCCTAACCATGCTTCGAACACTTTAGTGATCAGTAGCTGATGATCAAAAGTAGTAAGCCGCTTGCTGAAGTTGTAAAGAAATGGCATCAACTTGGCCACCTTTCTTTATTCCGTTGGATACAAGATACAAGCACGAGGAATAAACTGTTAAAAAAAAATTTTAGTGGGTCTGCAGGTCAGTGGCGTAAATACAAGGGTGACTGGGAACCTAAAGTTGGAGAGCCCCTGTGGTACTATCAACTGAGGCAAGTCATACATAATAAGAAAGACCAAGCGGACTAACGCTTCCCGTGGACTAATGCTCCCTTTGTTCTAACACTCTGTTGACTAATGCTCCCAGGCTGCAATCGCTTACAAACTTGACTATAATTATGGTGCACGTCGTTTATCATTTATAATTATATCGTTTAGGCCACGCAAAAAAAATTATTTGGTTTACGGGCGAGGTTGCAAATTGAAGCACCAGGCAACCAGGCATTTTATTTTATTTTTTATTTTATTTAACTGACCACATTTCTTTGACATGTGCCTAGCTCAAAGCTGAAAGTTATATGTAGTCAGCCTGAAAAAATATATATTGCTAATATGTTATTTATGTCATCTAATATTCAAAGTTTTTTTAGTTTTTGTTAAATAACTTCTTAGTGGTATGAGTTAGAGTTCTGAAATTGGCACCATTGGAAAGCTCGTTTCGAGGCGGTTAAAATGGTGTACTGGAATGTCAAAAACGGTCAATATTTGGCGTAAATGTGATTTTTTAGCGGGTGAACTAAGATTCAAATAAAAAATTTTGACCCGCGATAATTTAAAGCACCCGCACGCGCCTGTAAACCAAACAATTAACTTTGCGTGGCCTTATAATTATGGTGTGCGTACTATGCCTAGTCGCGCGAAATGTGGCATTGCTGGCTAGCTAAAGGTTTGTCTTTGTTGATTTTGATGATACGCAAAATGAAAGAATTCGTGTTTCACTTAAAAGCTTAGTTTCAAACCAAATGACTGCGTGGTGCCAACTTTGGGGCCGGTAGGAAACATTAGGCTGCCAGTTAGCCTCGAACTTGGCAGCCTGATATGATAGAATGTCGTATTTATTTTGTAGAAGTCTTCCAATGCCGAGTTGAATTTTTCAGAGTAGTCGCACAACAATCGTCGCGTTCACGACCGTTGTTGCGTGCTTATGGCTTGGTAGATCACTGTTACCAAGAAAGTGCAACAAATTTAACCAAGCATAACTGGTGCCCTTAAATAAAGATCATAAGTTGGTTGTTTAATAATGCGTATATTGCATTTGGGGGAAAACTGGGATGTAGCATACCATAGTAGGGTAACAGAACGTCATAGATATATCTAAATTTCCCTTGTATCTGGCCTCAACTCAAAAAGAAATGTGGTTGATGACCTCTAACAGTACCTTAGATGAGATCTAAGGGGAGTTTGGTTTTTCTTAACAACAGAAATCACACTTTCACTACCAGTATGACACTTTAGTGACCACTAAAACATCGAAAGTTCACTTCCTCTTTATCTCACTGTTGTACAGGGTGTCCCGGAAGTCCCAGAACGCCCTCACAACCTTTTAAGGGGTTGAAAGAAAATAGGGACACTCTTGGCAATGTAAGTTTGGTTATAGGATCTACCTTTTCGCACAACTGGCATTACGCCTACCGCCTTTGGGAGCCCCCAGGGTCCCCAACTCATAAATTTTCAATGGAATGAGGGGTAGATGAGTACCTTATTTGAAAGGTCTTCATTAGGCGAGTGTGGGCTTCATTAGGCGACACTGTGGGCTTCAAACCGCAAAAGACCTGGGTGTAATCTAACTAAATTAAACGAAGCATTTTGCTGTCATCTACATCCCTTTATGACGCCTTTTGCCTGAGTAAGACATAGGGATGCAGAGAAAGTTCCTAATATTTGACCGGCTGCCATTTTGGATGGGCTGGGGAGAGGGGGGGTGTGGTGAGGATGATGATGGTGCTGTGTTGGGAGGGGGAGGGCATGCAGATTAGAAGGATGGGAGGGGGGCAGGCTCGGACTGGCCATGGTGCCGGCACAGGCGCCCTTTGTCAGTCTATTTTTTTCTCCTCCCTGCAAAGAAAAATGAATGGTTTTGGATTCCATATCCGCTGATGACTTTTCCTTTTAGGCACAAATAATTCCCTTCCCTCCCTTTATTTACGTTTTTATTGTATTTTTTTTAACTAACCCCCCCCCCCCCAAGCCCAATCCAAAATTTCCAAAAACTGCATACTTGAAATATAAAATGTGTCTTGAAGAATGCGCTCTGAAGCCAGGATCGACGACGGAATGTGAAAATAAGCAAAGAATTGTGTGCTCGACCTCGGACTTTGCTTCTACTTGGGGAACTTAATTAGAGCGCTTCCCAAAACCCTTAGACGGTAGGAGGCACCGTCACTTCATCAGAGTTTCCTGTAAAACACTTGGTGCCCCTCCCTGGTTATTTCGGTAAATGGCACAGGCGCCCTTTCCGACCCAGTCCGACTCGGGGAGGGGGAGGGGGAGGTTTCGCTCTGGTGTGAAGATTCAGAGTGAAGGGGGAATATGGGCTCACTTTGGTGGCATATGAAGGAGCAGAATATGGGATCTTGGAGGGGGAATTTAGCGGGGCATAACTGCAGAAGAAGAGTAGGCTTGGTAGTGCAGAAGGGAAGTTTTGGGGTGAGGGGGCGGGGAAGAGGGTCGAAGTTAATGGGGAATACTGTGGATGGGGGGGGGGGGTTGGGAAGGAGTCGTGATGGGAGATAGTCATGTTCGAGACTGGAAAGTGATGGGAAGAGAGGAGGGTAATTGAATTCACTTCTCATAGGGATGTCAGTGGAGCAAAAACTTGGTGAATGAAGGAGGCTTCGTAGTGTTTTGCGTTGGCATCAATGAGGCTGGGATGGGTGACTGGGCCTGGTTTGCCAAGGGGTTGGAAGTTAGTGTTCAGGAACTGAGAAGGAAGGCAAGAGTTGTACGTCTGATACTGGAGAAGGGGGCGGGGAGTAGAAGAGTGGGTACTAGAGGAGGTAAGGATTTTTAAGTCTGTGTTGCTGCGTAGGATGTGGGAACTTTAAGTTAAACATTTGGACACTAAGGGGTGAGGCGGGAGGGAACTGGAGCACAGATGGGGTGCTCTTTTCATAGGAGGCGTCGAGAAGGGTGTGGAGGGAGATCTATCAAGTGGTAAGATGAATTTTTTGGAGATGTGGGATAGGGGGGGAGTAGAAGGAATGGGAGGAGAGGAAGGGGGATCACAGAGGGAAAAGAATTTGTGTGAAATGGGAGGAACTGAGGAGATGGTGTGAAGAAGGGCGGTCTGACTTGGTGGCTGTTGCGGAGACACACCTCTGGGACAAGGAGGATGAATTTTCCATCTTTTTTTGAATCATCCTTTACTTTCCTCTTCTTTGAAACATTCTTTACTTACCTACTTTTTTGAAACGTTCCTTCTTTTCCTACTGTTTTTGGAAACATTCCTTATTTTCCTACTTTTCTGGAGTATTAGTCTAGGTCAAAGGTTAAAAAACATCTGACCATTGCTGCTTTTGCTAGCAATGGTAAAGTTTAGTATTTAAAATCTGCAATAACAGTCGGTGAAATTAACTTGGCAGTGGAACTTTGGTTGGTGATATGATATATCACTACTTTCCAATGCGCACGCTTTTGGGGTAACTTGACTTTTCTACCAGTTTTGGGTGGGGGGGGGGGCCACTACTTTCATAGGTCTGGTAGAGGGGTAGTGTTTCCTGTTTTTGTTAGGAATACAAGTAAACTAGCAGCCGTACCCGGCTTCGCCCAGGGTTTTGTTTTGCCCGTGGTTGTTTCCCAGTTTTCGCTTGGTGTTGTCTGAATGTTCCCCACTGCGGCAGGTAATTTTTCTTCCTGTCGTGCTTCCCCTTTCCACTGTGTCACACTATCTTATGGTAACATATGCATCCCCCCCCTCCCGGAATTGGTTTATTAAAGAGGTGGGCTAACAGAAGCGGTGCCCTACACCCTGGGATTCTGCCCCCCCCCCCCCTCAAGTTTATCACTTTTGCTTGAGCAATCCGTACTGTGTAAAAAATAACTGTCCTTCGTGCACGATGTCAATTAAGACTTGCTGCTGAGACGGCTGTGCAGAGCAATTTGTTAGTTGAGGCAACAAATGTGGCAATTTCAACTTTTTGCCCGGGGTTTTGTTTCGCCCATGGTTGTTTCCTAGTTTTCGGTCGGTGTGGCCTAAACGTTGTACGCGATAAGGAATTTCTGTTAACCCTTTTCCTCCCATCCTCTACGGGTGCCCTCTCCCCTCCTCCTTTCCTACCAAATTATACTAATCTTGTAGGTTTGTACCCAGCTTCGCCCGGGGTTTTGTTTCGCCCGTGGTTGTTTCCCAGTTTTCGTTCGGTGTTGTCTGAACGTTCAACAGTTCCCTAGTCATTTGACCTTTGACTTTGTGCAGCTACAGTATTTCTTAACGCAAATGCATTGTGTACACACGACCCAGATTACCCGAACGAATACCATCATGTCCTTCCACAATTTCAGTTTGCTTCCGTCTCGTCTAGAGAATATCTTCTTGGATTTGTCCCATGCGTCGAATTTTGGAGTTCCACGATAAAGCAGCGTCTTTGAAAAGTCGTCTGATTTGCACAATTCAAAGAATCCCGTCAACGACTAAATCGTAGTTATTTTTCCACCGTGATTTGTGTCTGAACCATTATGAAAGTGTAGCCTTCTTATAAATCACTAGAGGAAGTTTAGAGGACGGTCATGAATTAAGTTTACAGACCCACTTCCCCCCCCCCCCTCCCGGCCCCACTCCCAACCCCCTCACTCCCACTCCCATTCCCATTCCCAACTACCACTCCCATTTTCGCACACACTGGCTAAGAAACGCTTTCACGGATTAAAATTTCTTCAATCCAATTTTTGCGCACACTGGCTAACAAACGGTGATTTTTGTTGGCCTCAGTCACTGAATCTGCGCATCCAGTGGCTGAAATCACAGGATGCACCATTTAAAGAATGTGAGCGCTGAACCATCATCTTTGATTGTAAACGACTACTTTGCAAGATAGCAATGATCAGCCTCGTGCTCAACAGTGATTGTTGTTGCCCACTTTGAAACAATTCAGCTCAGCTCTGAAAGCCTTCATCTGCGAATTAAATAAGCCATTGTATCGTTTCCAGCTGCCAATTTCGAGGCCGCCTCGAAATTAACAACGTAGCTTAGGTTGATTTAAAACTATACGCATTTAGCTGAAACATGGATTCTTTCATTTTACCCATCAACGGTTTGGACGATAGTTTTCAATCGCCAGGAATTGTTAGGCACCGTAGCAAAGACATTACACGTGCACGAAAACAATGAGAAGCGATTAAAGTGATTGTTGTCCTTCCGGTTTTCCTTTAACTTTCCTTTTATCAGCTCAGCCGGGATCCAGAATTATAATGTAGATATTTATTTTGAAATCGTGATTTGTATCTCAACCATTTGTTGCTGTTTTTTGCTATAAAACTTTGCCTTACATTGTGTTTAATTGCTTTCATCTTGCGGCTTATTTATAACTTGTCGTTGGCCACTTCTTCCCCTTTCTTCCCATCCTCCCAAAAAAAACTTACCTTGTAGGTACAGGTAATGCGTAATCATACGCCTAATGGTAACAGACGCATTGTTCCCCACCGTGAAGTTGGGAAGGAGATGGCTTCTTCAAGCCAAGGCCGACTGGGGTAGAAATCGCGTGTTGCATCTCCTGACCAAACGTCAGTTCACGTACGTACTGGAAAGGTGGCGCCTATTAACGTTGCTTTCATGAAATAAGATCCCGTTGAATTAACCGGCCTGGAGTCGGAAAACGAAACTCGCAGCTTCGCTCCCAGAAAACCTTATGACCAAGGGATTGAATATAAAGCGGTAGTGACAGTGTGGACATTATGGACATGTCGGCCTTTTTGCTGCCGGTGTAATGAAATTGTGTTGACAGTAAACTGATATAAACAGAGCTCTCAAAATCGAGTGATGCTATTTTATTCATCATTTTTGCTGCTCACTGGTCAGTATTGGCGGTCCACATTGTTGCCTCCACCGTGTACTTTGTCTTTTATTGGTTATGGGGCCGTCCATGTATTGCGTCACACTCTGGGGAGTGGATGAGTGGTTGATTTATTGTGACAATTGTCACACAGGGGTAGGGAGTGGGGGAGTGTTTCAAAACGTGTTGTCGCAACCTCACATCATATTTTGGTCTTCACATCACCTTAATTTTTTTATGAATTATTTAGGAACAGCAATAATTCAGATACAATTCCATTTATACACACAGAAGAAACTCTAAGACTTAAATCATTGGACTTGAAAAAATACAATAAATTTAAGTATAATCAAATGTAAAGTACTTTGAAACATTACGTGGAGGTGTGGTGTGATTGCAAAAATATAATGACATAATTATTCCATCCATGTATTTTAATTTTGTGACATTTGGGTAGGGGATTTTCAAAATAGGTAAAAAAAAAAACAACCGTGACTTCATATATGGACGGACGCTTAATTTTACGTCGTTTTATTTCACCAAGAAGTTCACGAAACCTGCGTTCATACGTAACCATTAACGAAACCATATATTACTTTTAAACTCATTGTTTTCGGTTTTTTGTAAGCGACACATAATAAAAAAATAATAATAAAATCGCTTTTCTTAAATCCCAAGTTGAACGAACTCGAATAGACACATGTTTCTGCATTTTCATTCTGCTGATCCCATCCATTCATCCAGTCTCTCATACACTTTTATAGTTGGTGTTCTGAATTATATTTTTTTTTTCTTTTTTCGTCACAACAACGGACGCCTTCGCATCTATTGTGTCCTGCTGCTACGCTTGGCTGCGTCAAGTGACACGCTCTGAGAAGCGTTATGCAAGGAGAAGGTGGGGTGTGGGGTTTGGGGGGGCACAGTTTTAAGCGCAAGTCTTTTAAAGTGGTACGGTAGGAGAAAGTCCGCTGCCCTCTCGGCACAACGAAGTCTGGTATCGAATGTAGTCCTTTTTCCTTCGTTCGTGGCTCCGTGTTTATGAACTACCGGATTTAAAGGTGGGATGTCAGCCTCTCAAGAACTGGTCCGTCAGTTTCACCGTGGTTGTAACTGAACGCAAAATTTTCCACTAATCGTAGAGTCACCCCTCCCCCCCCCCCCCCCCAACCAGGCAATGACCTCCGATTCTTTTAAACGGATTTAAAGCGACTAAAAACGTCGCATCTCAAATCTCGGCAGTTTTTAAGTGAAGACTCCCTAAACGCAAGACGAGAACGATTAAAATTCTGCGTCCAGTCTACAGAATTTCGCGCAGTTTGCGGTAATGGTGGCCAGGCAGTGGCACTGGCATACCTCGACTAAGCTGCCCGATTCCTGACGACGTCCAGCTGATCGAGAACCTGCCGGTGTAAGGCTTCCATTTTTGGATTTAATTTAAAATTTTAGAACAAAACACCTCACTCACATTTTGCGACCGTTTTATGAAAAATCCTTACACTTATATTTCATTTTTAGCACTGATTACGCTACAAAAGAAAAAGTTTCGAGACAACACTAAAAAATATAGGGTCTTCTCCTACCGTGACTGCTTTAACCGCAACCTTCCACGTCACCGTCGCATAGCGGGGTTAAACGGGTCACAGCAACTTTTCCGTCAGTCGTAAGTGAGCCGCAACCTTGGAAATACACGGGCTACGCAGACCCTGAAGATCCGGGTTCGACTCCTGGCCACACTATGAACGTATTTTTTTTTCCGTTTTCATGGCCGCACACTGGTTTTCACTGCGGTTTCCAAACAGTACGACGGGTGTTTGTTCATTTACATCCTTCCTGCAGCTTCGTTTCTCTTCATTTACGTACACTTAATAAATTAAAAAATACGTAAATAAAAACTACCATTTTTTGCGGCATTTTTTCAATTTTATGTCACCGATAAGCTCAAAAATTATTTGATTTGAGGCCGTTTATCAGATAACTGTTTTAGTGGCAGTTTATCAGGAAAGAAGCTCAGGATTGGCCGAGACACATCGCTTCCTCATTGGCTAACATCAACTTTAACTTAACTAACTTTATTTACGGAATCGATTCGGCCAACAGGGCATTACGTGATTGATGGCTGCCGTAGTGAAAACAGCGGTTCGTTGACTAAGTAAGGAAGCTATATTATACAAAATATAAATAAATAAGTAAATAAATAAGAAATGGCTGAAATTAATTAAACAGAAAGTAAATGAAATCGAAAAGAAAATCATCTGAATTAAGAAAAAATGTATACACAGGGTTCGAAGAAGATCACACACAAAAAAATTCAAATACTTTCAGAACTTTTTTTAAACCAATTAAAAAAATTATCAAGGAATTTTTCAAGACTTAATTCAATTTTTTCAAGCACCCTTGGTTATCAACAAACCTGCGACATTATCTCACTAAACACAAAAATGTTCGTGTTATTCGTTATGGGAAAAAAAGTGCGAGGAAAACCACGGAGATAAAAAAAACTAGGGAAAATAATCTGCGGAAAAAAGCCCAAAGAACAAAAATAGTTTTTTTTCCCCCCTTTTCTGTGTGGTTGTTGTTGTTATTGTTTTTGATATAGATTAAGTTACGTCAGTTGTCTTGGCTCGAATTTCGTCAGGCAGGGTAAGAAGTTTTATCAGGTACGTTTCATTCTTTCTGATTTTTTTGCCATCAGCTTTTTTCCGCACCTTTTTTTCTTCCCCAGATTCATTTTAATAGCCCAGTAGACAAACACGCATAGTATCTAAAACAAATTCTAAGTTTATCGTCAGGCCGCCAAAAGTTAATTAAGTGGTTCTCAAGAGCGCTTGCATGGTTTTTTCTTAGCACATGAAACGTTTTTTATAACTTCTAAAAAAAAAACGATCCGATCACGCATCAGCGCTTTCACGCACATTCAATTCTTTGCTCTATTCACATGATCGCCTCGAAACAAATCTAATATAAGAGTCATTCAGAGCCTCAGAGGCGTGTCATAACTGAAAACGTGGCTCTAAAAAATGGATTTGATCAAATGTCCAACTTCTGCACGCTGATCCTGGCATTAAAACATAGATATTGTACTCCACAACAAAATATAAGCTACTGATTTCGTTTTGTTGGGTAAAAAAAAAAAAAGGAAAAAAAAAAGCCATCGCCCGCATCTGAAAAATCACGAATAAACCGTAAAAGAAAACAACACCTGCTCGCGCTAATTTTTTTAGCACCACTCCTGAGAACCACTTAATTAATTTTTAGCGGCCTTATCTTGCTGAAAGCTACAGCACCTTGAAGTCACACTGGATTGTTCTCAGGTTATTAGTACTACATACTGGCATTCTCAGAGTCATTTCTACATCACCATTCAAGCACGTATCGTATAGAACAGTGACATTTGCCGCCATATTGGCACCAGTATGGGTTTTGGAGGGCGTAACTACCAGGTGCACTACATAAAAATGGAGGGGGAAACAACGGAAGAGCGGATTTCTTAGGCTTAAAATAACGTTGTTTTCTCCAACAACAAAAATCGCGCGTTTTAGGTCTAAGAAATCAATCTTCGCAGCATCGGCTTCAGTATGATGCCCTTCTGTTTCTCTCTGCAGTGCCCCTTGCAGCTAACCCATTAAGGCTCCAGCATAGAGTTATATACAATAATACTACGTCGTGTCACTGCTCTATACCGTATGTTGCTTTTTTTTCCGAAGAAATTTAGCGCTGCAAGAAAAAACCTGTAGGGGTCGGCCATTCAAGCTCAGCCACTTAGCGCATTAAGCCAGCATTCGTGCAGCGCTAAATCTCTTCCAGGAAAAGAAACGCGCGGATGTACACGTCAGCTGCAAGACTAGCCCCAACGTAGCCATCTGAGAGCAGTACCCTTCTCCCAAAACAAGAAGGACTGTGGCTTCCTCCTTCTCTCCCACATGCAAATGGATTCATCCGTGGTCGGTGTTGGTAACAACCATTGGTCATTAACTTATTATTGTTATTCCTTTCCGTTTGAAATGTTCGAAGGTGACTTACTATTTCCTCAATCTCAATTTTGTGTAGGCGTCAAGTTTTGATATCCGGGTGAGGACGGAAGCTGCCCGCTTTACACCGTAATGGTCAACAGACGCCAGCTCCTTCGTAATTATTGTAATTGCGCATATTTTAACTCTATTCGCTTTTATACGGAAATTCTCACAAATTGCGCTAATGTGGCTTGGGATGGCCATGGATTTTTTTTTTTGGGGGGGGGGGGGGGGGGCAGTTTTTCGTCATGCTGAACGGAAAGGAAATGTTTTTTCCCCCCAGGTTTGACCCGAGGTAATAAAACAAAATTAAAATCTAAACGAAATATGTGGATAGCTCAACTGGTGTGCCAAAGCGGTTAAGAGGCTTCGGCTAAAAGCAACCCCCCATAGGAAGACGGTAGCTTCTCTGCGCAACAGACGAATCGAGCGGAAAAGCCGACTTTCTTTTTAAAAAAAAAAAGGAGTAAGCAGTGGCGGAACAAGTACGCTTCGGGCCCGTGTGCAAGTTAACCAAACGGGCCACCCTCCCGCCCCCGTCAAAAAGAAGCGCAATTATAAAAAATATGGAAAAATATTTGGTTACAAAACAGACGAACCCAAAATGCACGCTATTCACGGAAAGCTACAACGAAAAAACCAAACAAATACGATGAATTAGATCATAATGCCGCACACGCACACCCCCGATTCAGTCTGTAATTTTCGTGTTTCGTAATTTCGTGTAATTTTCGTGTTGGAGCACTTTAGGCCGTGGGCCGATTATCAAAAACATGCTAAGATCTTAGGTTTATCTTATCACTAACCATACCATGATATTTTGATTTTAGAATTTAAATAAAATGCATACAAGCAGGAAAGGCCAAACTCCACCACGTTTTCGTGGTTCTGTATCCCTGGGGGGGCGTGCCTGCCGTCTAATTAATGTAACTCCGTCACACAGAAATTAAGTCACAGGGAAAAAAGACACAAATTAACACGTCACCGTTTTAAACTGACGTGTTTTGTGCCGAGACACGCCGTGTCAGGACAGTCCAATCGAACATCATCCCTCATTATGTATAGAGCAGCGTCAAGTGACGTCATATTGGCTACGAGACACCATTTGGAGGTAATAGCTACAAGGTGCACTGGATTAAAATGTAACGGAAAAAACGGTACTTCTAGTCAAGACAGTGGTTTGAGAGCGGATTTCTTAGGCTTAAAAGAACGTTGTTTTCTCCAACAATAAAAATCGTGCGTTATAGGCTTAAGAAATCCAGTCTAATACCATTGGCTTCCATAAGACGATCTTCCTTTCTCCCTCCAGTGCACCTTGCAGCTAACCCAGTTACTGGCTCCACGATAGAGTTATACACAATAATACTACGTCGTGTCACTGCTCTATTCACAAGCTAGAATTTATTGACTTTGGGTAGTTACTGTTTATATGAATTAAATTTATATTAAATATTATTTACTGATTATATTAAAGCTTCGTTAATTCTCCGTTGAAAGTTAATAATAGACCTGTTTGGAATACCAGTTGGAACTTGCATCCCGGCTTGTGAAATGAGGGATGTTGTTCAAATAAATGGTTGCAAATTGATGTATTTCGGCGCTGAGGCACGTCACTGCCTTTAAGAATACGCCTCTTCCACCAATTTTTCCCCGGCTCTGTGGAATGTGTACTACGACACTATCAACAAGAAGCCTAGAACTCGAAATAGTTGTGAAACATGGAACAGTGAGTGTTTCAACCTTGATGCTCAGTATACTGCCCGTCAATCTGGGCCCTTATTGAATGGTTTCAACATGAAGAAGTGACAATAGGGCAGTGAAACAACGTTGTATTATTGTATATAACTCTATGCTGGAGCCAGTAACTGGGATAGCTGCAAGGGTCACTGGAGGGGGAAAAGAAGGGCGTCTTACTGAAGAAAATGCTGTTAAGAGTGGATTTCTTAGGCCTATAATGCACGATTTTTGTCGATTTGTTGGCAGTTGCTGACATTTTTAAGCAAGTAGAATCTTTATTTTCCAATTACAACCTAGCCGCATAAGGGATTGGAAAAAACAACGTTCTTTTAAGCCTATGAAATCTGCTATCAAAGCACTGCCTTGACTAGAAGTTCCGTTGTTTAACCCTCCATTTTAATCTAGTGCCCCTTGTAGATATCTCTCTTGTAGCCAATATGACGTCACATGACGCTGCTCTATAAACACTATCATCCGCAAGAAGCTGTTGCCTAACAAATAAAAAAAAAACACCGTAAAACTTCGTATATCAGACTTCAAGAACCGGTATATTTGGAACTGAGGTCATCAACATGGATCTGAACCTCTCATCCCCAAAAGGTAACTATTTTTACAATCATCACTTTGTGACTTTTTTTTCCTGCGACTCTTTTTTCCTAAGGCAAATTTGTGACTTTTCTTCTGTGACGTTATTTCCGCGCACCCAGGAATACCCTGAACATCCTTGATGGTCCGCCCCTGATAATTATCAAGTCCGTTGGAATTACGAGAAGCTATAACGTCGATTCAGTATCCTGTAGCGATTGACGAATCACGGGGTTCCTCGATTGTTACCACAATACTGAATAAAAAAAAAGTCGACCAGTGCCAAGACTCGAACCAACTTCAGCTGATAACTTGACCGGTTTGCGTCGTGTTTAGCCGTGTTGTTTGACTGACCTTCTTCAATCCAGTTTACCTGAAAACAAGTAGGGAAATAGGAGCTTCACAATTGAGGACATTTATATCAGAGGGTGTCAAAACATTATTTAGTCTTCTTAACTGGGAAGACTGTAGAACAACTTTGTCCGAACGTCGGCATCTTTTTCAAATCCGGAAAGAAGTACCAGATAAAGACAAACGGTTTTCACCTTTAGATTCAGCGTAAAAAAACAATAGTTAGAGGCCGGAAGCGGCCGACAAGTGAACCCATCATCTGTGGACCGGCACCATATAGAGACAAACGGTGTTCATCTTTTAACTCGGCCTACAAAAATTAG
>JAHWFP010056382.1:55949-66350 GCA_023313725.1 Lithobius niger
ATAGAGACAAACGGTGTTCATCTTTTAACTCGGCCTACAAAAATTAGTTACAAGAAATAGTAATAAAAAAAACCCCGTTAGTATGTGGCTCGAAAGTGGCGGATAATCTATGGAACGGTACCAGATAGAGAAAAACGGTTTTCAATATTATGGTAGATTCAGCGTCCAAAAAATAATTAATATCAATTAAAAAAAAAACCGGAAGTTCGAGGCGGAAGTTGCCGATAAGTGACCCTATCATCTATAGAACAGCGTCAAGTGACGTCATATTGGCTACGAGACACCATTTGGGGTAATAGCTACAAGGTGCACTAGATTAAAATGTAACGGAAAACAACGGCACTTCTAGTCAAGACAGTGTTTTGAGAGCGGTTTCTTAGGCTTAAAAGAACGTTGTTTTCTCCAACAACAAAAATCGCGCGTTATAGCCTTAAGAAATCCAGTGTAATAGCATTGGCTTATGTAAAAGACTTCTTTCCCCCCTCCAGTGCTCCTTGCAGCTAACCCAGTTACTGACTCCACCGTAGAGTTATACACAATAATAATACTTATGTCACTGCCCTATAGAACGGTACCAGATAAAAGACAAACTATTTTCACCATTAGACTGTGTCCAAAAATTAGTTAAAATTAATTTAAAAAAAACCGGAAGTATGAAACGGAAGTGGTCCGGAAGTATACAGAAGACCGGTTGTGACTAGGTAGTCGCTGCTTCCGCTCGTGTTTTGGGTTTTTTTGTTTTGTTTACTCCTGTATGGTCCTCCTCACATCCACTATAGAGCAGTGACACGACGTAGTATTATTGTATATAACTCTACGCTGGAGCCTTAATGGGTTAGCTGCAAGGGGCACTGCAGAGAGAAACAGAACGGCGTCATACTGAAGCCGATGCTGTGAAGAGTGATTCTTAGACCTAAATTGCGCGATTTTTATTGTTGGAGAAAACAACTTTATTTTAAGCCTAAGAAATCAGCTCTTTCGTTGTTTTTCCCTCCATTTATATGTAGTGCACCTTGTAGTTATGCCCTCCAAAACCCATACTGCTGCCAATATGGCGGCAAATGTCACTGCTCTATCGACACAGACGGTGGAATTCGAGCGTTTAAATAGACTACGTAGGTTCCTTTCTTTAAAAAAAAATCTCCGTTCGTTATGAAAAGGAACTTATCCATGCCGTGTTTAGAATTTCAGTACAATCTTAGGGAGCTGTCATTATTTATGGCCGGGAGGGCGGGGCGGAGGAATAAAAATGCCACCTCTATTTTTTAATAACCCCCCCCCCCCCCCCCACTACCTCCCTTCAAAACCCCGAAAAAATCTTGACTCCTCCCTCCCAACCACTCAAGGTCGAAAAATAAGCTGACCCGCCCCCCCAAAAAAGTAAGCTTTTCTTCTACCTACGTATTGAAACTGTCCGTAGGTAATTTCCTGTAACCAAGTTAAACAAGAATGGTAGTCCGCACTGTCAAGGTATCAAGTTGTAATGAAAGCATGCTTTGTTTTTGACGAAAAGGTAAGGTCCATCTAAAACTGCTCCATACGTAGTTGGCCAGTATGACTATTCGCATTCAGTATAAATTAAAGACAAATGAAGCAAACCCAGGAGCTATGATCGAAAGATTTTCTAGAAATTTTTTTTTTTTTAAACTTACGCAAGCTAGCATTAATTCAGACGGCTTCACAATCCTTTAAGGCTGTACCGATCAGCATTTTTTCTGCCGAACAGATTCCGATCCGATCAGCTACAAATTGATTGGTGTACCGATCCCATTTAACCGAACCGATCGCTACAGATTTTTAACATTTTTTTTTCTGGCTTACACAAACTTGTAGGCTAACAAATTTGTAGACCAACGAAAACATTGGAATATATTTTTTTTTTTACCCAAATAAAAGTAAAAATTTGTCCGTTATTAACCTTAGCCTACACAATGTAAAACATGCAGGCCTAACCTAAATTAAAACAAAAGGTAACAAACATGTGGAGAAACGGAATTTATTTATTGTCAAGGGCCTGGCAAAAATCGAAAATCTGCAGGTTTTTGTTCGCCGAACCGATTTTTGCCGATCAGCCTAAAATCTGTTCGGCTAAATCTGTTCGGTACACCCTTACGAATCCTTACATCGAATGGATCTTGGGAGCGAAAAGCCGAGACGTTTTTAGAAATTTCGACTACTGAAAGTGCCGTTTGAGGTCATTTTCCCAATTCAGTTAGGTCGAGCTTTTTATAAGCCACCCTCCTCCCTCACCTTGAGGGTGTATACCCGTTTTGACGAATCCCGTTTTGCCGAATATTGAGCTACGATTGAAATTTCACATGGAGAAGTTAAAGATGCATTCCTGATTGGAAGAAATTTGTGATTATTTACGCGTGGCTGCACGAGCGATGCACGTAATTTGAAAAAAAAAATATTCCCGCTTCACTGTTACTAAAGACACTGATTAAAATTAAACGAAATGGGATTCGGTGATGCGGTCAAACACCATCTTGAGAGGACCTGAAAAATCCACGAGTCCCCACCCCAATCCCCCCCCCCCCCCCCCCAACCCCTTCCCCGGCGGTTATTCTTAAAAATCGATTCTTTGGGAGACCGGTTTTTTGAGATACAGCAAAAACAGACAAAGAAATTATTTGATGGTGAATAATACGTCCTTGTTCACTTCGCCCTCGTGTCCACTTACCTGCTTTTTTCCCCTTAGTATCCTATCCAAGCAAATGTGAGTACTTATACGAGCGCTGTGCAGCACTGTTACGTCTCAGTTCAGATGATGTCTCTGCACTAAGGTGAAGCCTAACCACCAAACGAGGGAGGCGAATGCCGACTTTCACTCGTGTGATTAGGCTTCACCTTAGTGCACAGACGTCATCTAAGCCCAGATTACAAGACGACAGCAATGCGTACGATTTTTCATCTTCGTTATGTTATGCACACTCACATACCTACAAAGTTAGCTGTAGAAAAGAGGCCTTGAAGTGTCTATCACAATCATGACAATAATCGTCCTACAAAACGCACAAACACGCTTTTATTTCAGCAATTTTTAAATAAGCACTTTCGTTTCGTAAACACCCTTCTTCATAAGTCGACACAATTAATAAAAAGTCCTCATATTTACGCACAATGAATGCAATTTACTTTTCTGACACTTAACATATTTTCCTATACTGACACACAGGCGCACAAAAAGATTTCTTGCAAAATCAACACAAATGCATATACATACACTTCTTTCAATTTGTAACGGGGAAAAAAAATCACAAATTAATAAACAAAAATAATAATACACATCGACGCACAAAACACAAATCAATAAATATTCTCCTATTTTCCTTATCGCAATCAGACACCGCCTTCGAATATTTACACGGCACAGGACGGATGTGAATTGTATTTCATTTTTTTTCTTTCATGTGCTTCTCGTTACGTCACACACCAACGTAAATCGCTGACGTCATTACGGTGAAAGGCTAAAAGTTAAAGTAAGTAACCACACACAAGAGACACCTGGCGGTAGGCAAGTAAGGAGCTATTTGTTGTTGTCCCGTCATACAATCAACACGTGTTATGTCTGTTCGTACTTCTGACCGTAGATTGGCTATTTGTGTTGTTAAGGGCGACGACCTGGATTCCTCCTTCGCGCTGCGCAGTGCGGGAGGGAATTATATAGGTCAGTGGGGCGTTCTCGGATCCGGTCCAGCTTTAGCGTAGAGAAAGAAGCTGTGCTTCCCATCTGATTTTTCCATTGAGGATTTTTCACTTCCATCTCTGGAGGGCAACTTATTTATTGGCAATCGGGAATTATGACGTCATTCTTCGAGGAGGGTGTCATGGACTATTGAATGCACAGAGTGTGTAGGGTCGCCCCGGTCAACACTACGTCGTAAAACGTTTTTGTGAGTGCAAGTTTTCCTCCGCGCTTTAGGACATCAATGAATTTTTCCAATAGATATTTAGGTATGGCGTGAAATTAGCGCCGATGACTGGGAAAAAAAAAAAAAACTTGTGCATTCGTAAAGATCTGGCAATAGACAATAAGACTGGGCTAACCCAATAAAATCATTCCACGGGCTTGTTGATCGCGTTTAGCTCTGGTTACGCTTAGTTTCACTCTGTTTCACTCTGTCGCACAATTCTGCAGGCTCAAAGAAAACAAAATGGCGTAAAAAAAAGTACATCCTCACATTAATCGAATATCGCTAGCCCCCAAAAGAACGTCTAAATCCTTATTTATACAAAGTAATTTCACTCGCAAATGCTATAAGTTAGTCTGGAAATTTAAGATGGCATAAACTTTGGTTCTACCGAACGTAACGAAACAGTCAATAATGCAAGATTAGAAGCCACCAAGAAATTAATGAGCAAACAGTCTGCATTAAAGACTGGCCTTGTGAGAATACAAGATGTAGTAATCTGAGAACAAAAGAAAAGATAACTGCCCCAACTGGGACTCGAGCCCAGGACTTACCGCTTACTTGCCGCCACTAACCACTGCGCTACAGGAGCGGATCCTGGGTGCCGGTGCTTAGTAAATGTTCAACCTTTCTCAGTATGCTTTCTCGACTAGTACGCGAGAAGTCCTCGGTTCGAGTCCCAGACGGGGCAGTTGTCTTTTATTTTTTCTCAATTATTGTTCCTAGTACTCTTACAAAGCCAGTCTTTAAATGTAGACTGTTTACTAATTTACCCTTACCCTGTGATTTATTCTTTATTTATCACCAAGAAAATAATTTCGTCAGGAAGAATTCTGCATCTTATGGTCATGGATTGAACACTACACGCATTTTACCTAACAATGTCATAGGTAGCTTTCCACGTGATATGATCGATGGACGTTCTTATGACGACAGTCTCATTTTCTAGGATTTGAAAGGATTTGTTCATATTTGCACCCTAATGTAGAAATTCCAAATTTAACAATCTGGACTAATATCGTTAAAATTTGTCTTTTTTTCTCTCTAACAAACACACAAACCAATGTGACACGAATTCGAGAATTCAGATCTATACGACAAAAATCCATCATACCCTAAAATTGCTAATCTTTTCACTTCCAAATTAAATCTTATCGAAAACTTTTCATTTTTTAGCTGTTGTGTGTACTCTTTGTGTATAATTTAGGACGTTTTGCAAATATTTTTTTCATTCGAAAAGGTTGTTTTCGACAACAGATCTTTAATCGGAAAGAAATCAAATCCGCAATAAGAAGATCTAAAACACTCGTCATAGCATCCGGGAGCTGCAGTGAAGACCAGTGGGCGACCATCTAGACGAAAAAATGTCACATATCCGTGGCCGGAAATCGATCCAGGATGGCACCGCACTGGTCTACACTGCATTGCCCATACGCTCTCATCTCTTTTGTGTTTGGGGACTAGCGGTATTCAAAAAGGCTAAGGAAACCAGTTTTCACCGTACGCGTTCTTTCACAATTGGTTCATTACTGTTGATCTTGTTTGTGTCTAGGTTTGCAAATACTGGGCAACGGCAAGGTGCTCCCTCCAGGTTTGCCGTCATTGGACAACGGCAAGGTACTCCTTATAAGTTCCTCGATGGTGTTCTCGTAAAGTCGCAGTACTCTGCACTACAAACGTTGACAGACGCTAACGGTTAGGTAACTGTTCTTCGGGATGCATTGTGCGTTCACCAGCGTAATAGCTTCATTACTTTCTCCATGTTCCCTGCCTCAAGAATAACGGAAAGGTACTCCCTTCACGTAGTTAAAATTGCAAGGCGCTCTCTCCGCCAACTCGGCGTTCAAGAAATGCCAAGGCATCACGTAAGGACAATATCCTAGGCACGAGGTAACGACGCAATAATCCCCCTACGTTCGCTGAAAGAGGAACCGTAACATTCCTGTTACGTTACGACCTGGTTACGACAGTACCTCCATTACTTTGGCAGTAATAGAGACAAGGTACTCTTGGTGCACCTTCTGTTTAGTGCAGCAGAAACGCCGTTCTCAGACTTTAATAATAAAATCCCGTTTCCAACGGTTCGTAAACATTAGTCAAAAGATGATAATGACGATGCACGCACGTTGTTGTTGTTGTTGTTGCTGTTGTTGTCGAACACTACTCCATAGCTTCGGGCTACGTTGATGGAGATTTTTGTGTTCCGTTTTTTTTTTTCTCTTTTTATTTCACCCGTGTCTCCATTCAGAAAGCTTCCTTCTTAAAGTTGAAACCGAAACGAGCACATTCGAGTCTGAGTTGTCGCTTGAGAGAACGCGGGCCGCAGCAAAAGACGGTGACCTTACGGCGGCGACCGCCATCGGCGATTTTGGTTAAAACCTGAAATGAAAGGAAACGAAAACGAAACATTAAAAACAGGAAAAAAAAAAAGTTGTAAGTTGCTAGATGGAGATGGATTTAAAAGACGAGAAAGCTGTTGTAAGTGGTTGGGGTGGGGGGGGGGGGGGGGGAGGAAGATGTATGTCTGAAGAAAAGGCAGACGACCTGAAGCGGAGATTCTGAGTGTAGGAAAGACGGACTAGTGACCACCGAAAGTGTTTTTTTTTTTTTTTCTGGTATGCGTTTTCCAGGGCACAGCTGTAAGGGAAAGCGACCTAGTCAGTTCGTCTGCTTTCTAAATTTGAAGAGGAATTTGTGGGGCGAATTCCGTGGAGGTGGTCAGAGAAGAGCCGCCTGATTGGTTTAAAAACCGATTTTTAGTTTAAAAAAAAATCAAATGGTTTTAATTTTCGGCTGCTTTCTACGACTTGATCACAAGCTGAAAAGAAATAAAATGTACAGCAGTGTACACCTAGTTTACACCCAGTATAGCGTTATCTCTCTCTCTCACAGGGGTTCGACAAACAAAGGCCTACCTAGAGTGCTTGATTTACTGATTGATTTACCTTTGATTGACTGGTAAACTTTGATTTGTTGATTTACCCTTGATTTACTAATTTATCTTTGATTTACGAGTGATTTACTGATTTAAGATGATTTATGATTCATTTACGGATTTGCACCTGATTTACTAATTTACAATTCATTTCCAAACCAAGCGATCATACCAAAGCGAACGAGATCGCCTTTCGCTTGCACTTGATTTACCGATTTATTACTATTTACATTGATTTACTGATTAAAAATGGTTTCCTGATTTAGGAGGATTTACACGATTTACAGTGATTTACTCTTGATGTATCCTTGATTTACTGATCTACGAGTGATTTACTTCTGATTTATTGATTTACAGCCGGTGGTCTTGATTTACACGCTGCCGGACCCCTAGGAGGGATCTCACATACACACATACCGTTTTTCAAATCGGAAACTACTAGAGGCACAGTATTCCGAGTATATTTTATCGACTAGGGCAGATGAGTTGCCAACTGATGAAATTAAGGCTGGCCAACTTCCACCTCAGCAGCCTTACAAAAAAAAAACTAAGAACACTAAAAATAAATCATGCTTTTTATGGCTTTACCGTGATAATACGGTGGTTTTTAACCCTATGTATGAAAGTTTGATCTATACTTTTCTTTAAAGCATGGTAACCATGGTAAAACTGTCCAACTTCAGGAAACCTCGGTAAAACTATGATACATTTTTTAAACGTCAATTTTCTGCCATTTTATCTCATTCGGAATAAAAATCGACGTTTAAAAACCGCTTAACCCTGATCCGGCATCTTGGTTACTAAATTTTGTGTTTATTGTCGATGGCAAATTTGGGCCGGAGAGTGGTGTGTGAAGGCTGAAATTTCCGAATATAACCCGATTTTTTTTTCCGAAGAGCGTTTCTTTTCTTTTGCAGTTTCACTCGTTTTTGTAGTAGTTTTTTTTTTTTTTGCTCCGTCCCCCAATTTTCCGACTCAAGACTATTGGTTGGCGTATGAGACGTCCTCCCCCCGCCTCCCAACCAGAAGTCTCAGTCCAAGCTCGGACTCAGGCTTTGGGTTAGTGATCAAAAGTACAAGTCGGATAAAATTCGAACGTATCCACCCCCCCCCCCCCCCCCCCTCTCGAATATTTTCGGCCCAGGAGATTTCACCAGGAGCTTATGAATGCACACACTTCCGAATGACGAGGGAGTGTCCTTGCTCTAACTGTCGCCTCGTAGTCCATTCTTTGTTACAAGGCCATCTGGGATAGAAGCTGTGGGTTCGGGTCTGGGACAATGAATTCAACTTCGCTACAATATTATTTTATCTAGACACTAAGTGGATTCAACTTTCTGGCACACGCGTCAACTGGTGTTCAGACGGGAGACACGCGATTTCTACCCCAGTCGGCCTTGGCCTGAAGAAGCCATCCGCTTCCTCGCTTTATGATCATTTAACGCCGTTGCATGCGGAGTTGCCGCATGCCTGAACCGGTCGTAGCACGAGTGATGTTTTTCACACCCATTTCTTAGATTAAAACTTTGTACAGCCTATTTTTAAAGCGAGGTATCCCAAAAGATAGTTAAGACCAGTAATTCAATAATTGAGCGTATGGGGTCGCGAGCTAGAAAGAGAGACGGACATGCGGTGGTATTGTCATGGACGGTGGGGTTCGACAAAGCTAGATATCTCGTACACCCAAGATTTATAAATCCGTTGCAAATCTTGTAACCCTGTAAATCTTTTGCAAATCTTTAAATCCCAGCAAATCTTCGTGTAAATCTGCAAAACTTTACGGACATCTTTAAATCTTCTGCAAGTTCGTGTAAATCGTGTAGAACTTCATGTAAACTAGCGCCATCCATCCTTCCTTCCTTCTTTCCATCCTTTTCCAGATCATTTCTCTTTGGTCGAGGCGGTTTTGAACAAACTATGACGTCATGAACGAACCTCATGACGTCATGAACAAACATCATGCGGGTAAAAAAAAACTTTGACGTTAGTTTTTCAGGTTCTTTCGCATATTTGAGGGTGATAATATCAAGTTACAGCGATGAAAATAGGGCTATTAAAAGCGAAATTTAAATATCTTGCATTTGGTCCTACTCCCATTTTTTTTAGGTGCCTTGGTTCCAGAGGAGTAGAGGTACAAACACGCACGCACGCACGCACATCATATGATTTTAATTATGTAGAACATTAAATCTTACTTAAATCCTTAAAGATTTAAATCCCAGCAAATCTGCAAATCTTCATGTAAAATCTGCAAAACTTTATGTAAATCGTCAAATCTTACTTAAATCTTTTGTAAATCGTTAACTCCCAGCAAATTCGTAAATCTCCGTTAAACCTGTTGGAATATTTACATATTAACAAATTTCGACCACTTTCTTGTCTTTGTCGGACCCCTCGTCATGGACACTCTGTCAAGCCATTCGGACTTTCCTTTATTAACTCCTGATTTTGCCCTTTGGGTCGTCCGTAAGTAATTCACTAGAAAAAAAATCCTGGATAACCAATCAATCGAAATTCGTCGAGCAAAATTAATCTGACCATTTCCACAAAATAAAAAAAAATGTGAACAGAGAGAGAAAAAAAAAGGTTGTGTAAGAAAAAACCACGATGGAAGAGTTCTCTGAATTTTACAAAGCCGTTCTCGGAATCGGAATTTTAAATAATTTTTCGAACTTTACTTTTTTTTTTTACATGCCCACTTCAAATTCCGGCTACTCATTCCTCTTCACTGGACATCTTTTCTCACGCGGCACTTAAAAGTGAACGAACTGAATTTATTTCGCTTGGAGTAGGTAATTTAAAATGTATTGCGAAGAACATCTTAACGCAATTGAACAAAAAGGGTTAGGGACAGGTGGAGGAATTGAAAATGTGACCTCTAAATTTTCGATGACCGCCTCCTCCATTCCCCCTCCCAAGGTCCAAGAAAATTTTAACCTCCCCCACTACAAAAACTAAGCTTTTCTTATTCCGTGTCGGGTTAAGTGTAGATGATTTCCTCTGGACTAATTAAAGAATACCATTTCGCATCGGCGGGTTCTCAACTGTGCCATGAAAACGACCCCTGACTCAAAGTATGTTCTTGAAAACTTCAAAGAAGTGTTTTTTAAACCACATTTGGACCGCGATTCATGACGGTAGAATAACTTTTGATGTAAGGGATACGTATGGGCACTACTAAGACAGTTCGAGTCATCATGTCCATGCTCTTTACAACATCAACATGTGCAACATGAAAAATACCCCATGGTGAAAATTTTTAGGCCGGATGCAGATTAACCACAAAACGCGCGACAATCGCAGAAGCAAGCTTCGGCGTTTGTGGCGCGTTTGCGGCATAAAAATCGCAATTGGTGGCAGGTCAGCTAAAAACTATGGGAATGCACTGGGGTTTTCACACGCAGTGGCGCGCTTCTGCATTCCCCCCCCCCCCCACCTTCTCCACATACAGGGTGCCCCAAAAGTACAGAACACCCTCACAACCATGACATCCGTGGATACCACTCACACGGGGACCTCTTGCCGTGGCGCCTTACTATGCCCCCCCCCCCC
>JAHWFP010056382.1:78013-89711 GCA_023313725.1 Lithobius niger
GTTTTATTTTTTTATTATTTCTTAGATTTAAACGCGTCTTTCGATAAAGAACAAAACTGCTCTCCTGGATTTTCGTCAGATGATTATCCTACAGCAAATTATTCTGCCGTGTTATCTAAGCTGAGAGAGCAACGGGTTATCGAAATCGAGGAAGCGAAAATACGGAAGAAAATACCAGAGAGTAGAGACGGATAAAAAAAAAAAAGAACATGTTAGATACTAACACATAATTTAAGAGGAAGAATCGAACAGGAGAAGAGAGGTTTTGAATAAATTAGAGAAAATCGCTGAGCAAGACGGAACAAAATGCGAGGAAGATGTAAGCAGACAGAGGAAACATACAAGCCAAAGGAAGTTTAACTTGCGACGCTAGCTTGTTTTTTTGGGGGGGGATTTTGTTTGTTTTTGAAACTGCAGCTTACTTTTTTTACAAAATTACAGAATTTTAATTACAAAACGGGAAGATGCAACGAGGGCAGAGAGGAAGAAAGAAGAAATACAGGAAGATGAACAAACACAATATCAAAATTTAATAAACACAAAAAAAATAAAGAAGTGAGACAGGAGAAGCAGAAAAACAACAGGAAAACAAAATGATTAGGCCGCTTAAATTAATTAAATGGTTCTCAAGAGTAGTACGGTGCTACAAAAAAACTGCTTCGGGCGTGCGGTTTTTTTGTTTATTATTATTCGAGATTTTCCAGATGCGGGCAATAACTTTTTTTTTTACAAAACAAAAAAAAAAACAAAAAAAAGTAGCTTATAATATGCAACTCCCATATCAGGGTGGCGTTCGAAACCCCTTGATGAAATTCCCTGATTTTTCCAGAATTTCCAGATCAATACTGACAGTTTTCCCTGATTTTTTATTCGGTTGAAGGAAGTTGCAATACAGGACTAATTTTTTTTTCCACATTTCACTCACATCGCAATAATTTATCGCATTGCTTTGCCAAATCAAAATGGTACTGCCCTAACTGGTACCGTATTGGTAAAAGCCGTAATCTGAAAAAAAAAAAAAAACTAAAAACGCACTTAACACCTAAAGTCCCATATTACTCAGGCCTATATAAGGAGTTTTCGCTTTTTATCAGAAATGAAACTAAAAGGATATGATGTTTTGACTGAAATAAATTGAAGGTTTTAGAATTGAAAAATTAAATCCGAATTAGTTATTATTTGTAGGTGAAAGAGAATTTGCAGAAAATGTTCAAATTCCCTGACTCTCAGCACACTTCAAATTCCCTGATTTTTTCCTGAATTTTCCAGACTTGATAAATTCCCTGAATTTTCCCGGTTTTTCAGAGTGCAAACGTTGCAAATAGGATAAAAGTCTTTCTTTAGATCCACGTTTTTAGTTGTGACTCACCTCTGAATGGCCCTTAAAATTCGTTACGAGGCGATCACGTGAATGGAGCAATGGAAAAATATGGTCATCGGCTCCAGAAAGTGTTTAATGAAAACGTTGATGTGTGATAGGACTTTTTTTTATTTATTTTACTGTGGCTTAAAAAAAAAACGTTTTATGCAATAAGAAAAAAAAACCATGCGTGCGCTCCTGAGAACCAGTCAATTAACTTTTAGACGCCGAAGTGTGTTCCAGGCAACATTTCATCTGTGGTTGGGGCGGCTGAAATTCTGAAGAGCATGAGTACGTGCAGAAAAAAAACGACCTTTTACCTGAACGAAGCAACAAGAAATAAATACGTCACTGTTAAAAACTTTCCGTAAAATTAGGATGCAAAACTCTGTAATTTGTTTACAGTTCTTTTAACCGTTATCTTCGAGTGCATTGGTTCAGCCTAATGATCATAGATGGGAACATGGGCTTCATATGTAATGAAGGATACAGGGCATACGATACCTTAGAGCACAAAGCCAATACTCCTCATTTGGGCCAATTTCCGACTTGGAACTACCCGCTTTAGTCCTTTGTTTTGTTGTTAACCACCGCACTTCGTTATTTTTATTATTGTATTTGATCAGTGAATTCTGCTCTGGTAGTGTCTTGCCTAAAACTCCCCAGTAATTGCGCGTCCTTTGCAAATTGCCCCAACCATTCAAGCGATCCAGCACGTCTGAAATTCCCTAGTGGGTTCCCGATCCAGCATGTCACAGATTCCCTAGTGGTTCATACAGTGATTAATGAGGAGCACTAGGGACAGGTCATTATTTATCTCTGGGGGGCTGGAGGAGCCCGGCAGATATGTCGTGAAACGACGCTGGGCCGATTCCACCAAATCAATATCCTTCAGCAAAACTGGGGACCACATGAGGGGTGCGTATTCTAAAAGAGGACGCACGAACACCTCTTGAACGCTCAAACCTTTATACGAAGATTTCCCAAGGCAAAGCAACGATTTACCATAGCAAGCCGACGAAACGCCGCGGCGGAAATTTTGTGGCAATGAAGAGAAGGCTTTAGGTTTGGAGTGAACCAAATGCCAAGGTCTCGAACCTCGTCCACATCGGGCAAAAGGTCCCATCTAACAAGTAGGAATGACATGGATTAGAATTTCCAACATGGAATGTAATACATTTAAATATAGGTAAGGGAAGATGCCAGTTTGTAGCCCAGTCCGTTGTTTAAAAGATTCATTTTTGGTGTTTGACTGCTGCCAGTGTCTTTATTGCTATTTTGTTGCGTTACAAATGTAAGAATTGAGATTACAAATAAAAAAAATGCAACGTTAAAGACACATTCCGCCTGCCTTATAACAGCCACGCGTAGATCGCCATCCACGCATGTTACCATCGCCAAGGTCATCTGAGATAGTAGCTGAGGAACGCAGCTACTGTCTCAGTTGGCCTTGCTCCAAATAGGTGAACTAGCATGAACGTATTAATTGTGTAGTCACAAACCGGAATGGTTTTTGTATTTTAAAATGACACTTTATAATTTTTTAGGTTAGTATCTTAAAATTTTTCTTCGGCGATCTATTGGTATAAATAATTTTAATTTTTACTGCATTAATCTTTTAGATTTTTGACTCGTAGTAATTATTAGCAAATGACACACACAATTGAAACGTCAAGTTTATTGTAAGCGTGCAAAGGATCATTTAATCGCACGATGCTAATAAATATAGTTACCAATATCTATATATCTATATATATGTATTTCGCTTAGGAGCAGACTTAATGATGTGAGCAGACTTGATGAGGCTTTGTTAGGGAGGATTAAAGGGCAATTACATCCATTTTAACATGCATGTTTGACTTTTGGATCACTTACACAATAACTAAACACAAGAATTGCGGTAAGAATACGTTACGTACGTCCGATATAACAATTTAATTACTGCATTACCAAAACACGACACGGAAGTCGACACGGAGGTCGCTGCGGCTGGAACGCGCAGAAATGAATGCCGACAGACGGATCTCTTCGATTTCGACTCGCAGCCGATTGAGACAGCTGTATTGACTGTGTGGAGCTCAAGCGTCTGACGGCCTTAGCTGGCCACTACACTGCCGGCCAGCTAAAGCCGTCAGACACTTGAGCTCCTCACGCACAAATTTGGCTATCTAAATCGGCTGCGAGTCAAAATCGCAGCGTGACATCTGTCGGCATTAAGTTCTGAGCGTTCCAGCAAAACAATGGCGATCTCCATGTCGTGTTTTGGTGATGCAGTAATTAAATTGTTATATCGGACGTAAGAAACGTGTTCTTACCGCAATTCTTGTGTTTAGTTATTGTGTAAGTGATCCAAAAGTCAAACGTGCGTGTCAAAATGGATGTAATTGACCTTTAAACAAACGAAGCTTCAATAATCAGCAAGACGGCGAGTGGGCTCATTCTTGCCACGGTAGCAAAGAAAAAAGGAGGAAGGGGGGAGTTGCTCTTCGGAGCCGAGTCGGTGCAGTTTTGTCCTTCTGTAGAGCTACAAGGAGGTTCACTGACGTTCAGTGAGGTTTAGATCCCAGGGGGCATCTCGGGGTACTGTATTTGCTCTGTTGTTCTGGCGTTATAGTAAGTTAGCCATAAGTTAGATGGGATGTATGGTCACGGACCTTTAGATTCCTGTAATAAATGATTTGAGATTTAAGAAAAAGGGTGAGCGACCGACAATGAGAACGGATATGCGCTCTAACATTTACGAACAAACACTATTACTTCAATAATGCTGACTATTACAATAAAGCCGAGTTGAATCAGCGGCAATCAGCTAGACCGTATGCCGGGGAACAACTAGTTCTACAGATATCTTGTAGACGCCACATTTTAAAACGGATTTTTACCAAGGGATTGACTAACGGTAAGTAAATAGACCTTTGAGGCCGTACTTGATGTGGAGGATCGAAAAAATGGCGGTATGTACCTTTAAAAAGACATTCCTGTCAGCCACATTTTTCTCGATCCACCACATCAAGTACGGCCCCAAAGATCTATTTCCTTACCGTTAGTCTTTCCCTAGCTAAATATCCGTTTTAAAATGTGGCGTCTACAAGATTTTCTGTTGAAAAATTGTCAACTAATTTAACTGCGTCCCGTACTTATATGATCCTTTGCGCGCTTACAATAACCAAGACGTTTCATCTCTCTGTGTGTATGTACCAATTTGCTAATAATTAACATGAGATCAAAAATCTAAATGACTAATGCGGTAGAAATTAAAATTAATTATTCCAATAGATCGCCGAAGCAAAATTATAAGAAACTAGCCTAGAAAATTATAAATTGTGATGTTAAAATACGAGAATCATTCCAGTTTGTGACGACCCGATGAATGCGTTCATGCTGATTCGTCTATTAGGCGCAATGCCAACTGAGACAGTAACTGTGTTCTTTGCTGCGAAGAACACAGATACTATCTCAGTTGACCTTAGCGATGGTATATGCGCGGATGGCGATCAGCGCGCGGCCGTTATAACGCAGGCGGAATGTTATAAGGCAGGCCGGGTGTGCCTTTAAGGTTTTGTTAGCATACCTCTATTCCAGGTCCATCGACATCAATGGCTGTCATGGCTTTAGACAGAGGGGAAGAAAGGGGTCCCTTGGACAAGGGCGGTGACCACATTGGTGGGTCTGGCGCCACCACGTACTTGCCGTGGTTGCGGAAGAACGCGAACGGACTACGTTTCTGCGCTAACGTCGTAATTTCCCCGTTGCCGCCAACAGGACAGCATTCCTTATACTTGCTGCATGGAACGCCGTCCACGGTGAAGACTCGCGCTTCAGCCGGCGTTTGACGACTGGCGAAATAATCGAGCACACCCGTCGTCCACTCACCCACTGCCCGCACGTGCAACGACAGGAGATCTATGAGAAAAAAAATGGGTAATATGAGCATGACACCTTATGAACATGACAGACAAACTACACAGTACCTATACAGCAGCGACAATAAGACGCCATATAGAGCAGTGACACGACGTAGTATTGTTGTATATAACTCTATACTGGAGCCTAAATGGGTTAGCTGCAAGGGGCACTGCAGAGAGAAACAGAAGGGCGTCATACTAAAGCGGATGCTGTGAAGAGTGATTTCTTAGACCTAAAACGCGCGATTTTTGTTTTTGGAGAAAACAACGTCATTTTAAGCCTAAGAAATCCACACTTCCGTTGTTTTTTCCCTCCATTTTTATGTAGTGCACCTTGTAGTTATGCCCTCCAAAACCCATACTGGTGCCAATATGGCGGAAAATGGCTACGAGCCTAGCATCTGGAGGGTTAGCTGCAAGGGGCACTAGATTAAAATGGAGGTAACAACAACGGCACTTCTAGTCAAGCCATTGCTTTGAGAGCGAATTTTTTAGGCCTATAAAATGTTGTTTTCTCCAATGCTGCGAGGTTGTAATCGGAAAAGTAAAGATTCTACTTGCTAAAAATTTCAGCAACTGCCAACAAATCGACCAAAATCGCGCTCTTTAGGCCTAACAAATTCGCTCTAACAGCATTGGCTTCAGTAAGACGCCCTTGTTTTCCCCCTCCAGCAGGGCCCCCACATCAAAGTTAGGGGCCTGTGACTAACTACAACAGCGGGGCCCCCCTCCCCGACAGATATCGTAAAAAGGTTACACTATACGTTATAATATGGCCACAATTGTGCTTAACTGGTCGGTTCATTCATTAACGGGCTGCTTATGTTAAAGACTTCTCTGCCTAACAAGCTGACAAGCTCGCACTACAGTGCTCCTGCTCCATACCACTTCAACGCAGGGCCCCCACAACTCCAATACCTGTTGAATTGGAGTTGTTGTTTATTGGGAATATAAAAAAAAGTTCACAATACGCACAAATCAAGTAATAGTCATCAAAACACCAAAATGTTGGGGCCGTGCGGGCCCCTTGAGTGGCCGGACCCTGGTACAGTGGGTCCACCTGACCCCCCCCCCCCCCCGTTGTGGGGCCCTGTCCTCCAGTGCCCCTTGCAGCTAACCCAGTTACTGGCTCCAGCATAGAGTTAAATACAACGACGTAATAATATGACGTTATTGTTATTACTCTTTGGTCAATGATTGGCTAGAAAACAATGATTGAGAATCCGGATGTTACGACGGGTCAGTGGCTAAACTACAGTAGTAAGGGTGGCAGAATGCCACCGGCCCCCAGCCTCATTGAGCCCGCCGAAAGAAAAACATTACAGTATTTAGATTTAAAAAAGGCTCATTTGTAGTAAACTAGTTTTATTTATTTCGATAAAAACGCTATTTTAAAATTTAATTTCGTCGAAGCCTCCCCGTCCGTCCATCCCCCCTATCATTACAAAAAAAACGTGGTGGCCCACAAAAAAACCGACGAGATGAAAATTTCTCCGAGTCCAAACTTTTTTTAGATTTTTTTTTCAAAGAAAGTGAAAATAGGGACCACTTGACTGGAGTACGAAAAAGTGGTCCCTATTTTCACTATAACAAAAAAAAAAAAAAAAAAAGAGAAAAAAGTATGGACATAGACATTTTTATGGGCCATCATTTTTGTGGGGTTCACACAAGGGCTAATTGACGCCAGGCCCCACATAATGTTCCACTGTTTAATGCCCCATAATGCCCCACATAATGTTCCACATAATGCCCCACTGTTTGACTCCAAAACAAAATTACTGTGTGTGTCATTGAGAAAATTAGCTCATAATGCACGAAATTTAAGCTATCTAACCTGTCTAAACCAGCAACCTGCCATGCTTTACTTAGACCTTTAAAACACTTCGTCAAATTCTCACTTCTGGATTTACAGCACTGCTAAATAGATTCGAACTGTCGCGAGGAATGACGTCATCAACACGAAGCTTCTGATTGGTTCCGCACGTCGCCCGTAGCAACCAAACGACCGAAGCCAACAGAAAATGGATGTGTGAGCTTTACAGGAAAGCCAACTGTACAGTGCTCGAGCTAGCGGATATTACATAAATTGGCATTAGTAGAGTTAGTAGTTACGGTAAGGTTTGACCGTAACTTTTGTAACCGTACAGTAATTACACCGAACATATATTACTCGATAATCTACACACAACAAATAAAGCTTGATATTATTCCTTCTTTGTTTAGACGTCAATAATTTGAAAGTTGGAATCTACTGCAATCTACCATTACTAAAATCTTACGTTATACAACCTTAAATAACCGTTTCCCCCCGATTTTTAATGACCAGTGTTTTTTTTTTTTGGGGGGGCAGATGGAGTGGTTTTAATTTTTAAAAAAAGACGAGCTGAAAATTTCTCTAAGTCTAAACTTTTTTTCCGAGTTTTTTTCCAAAAAATTGAAAATAGGGACCACTTGATTGAATTACGAAAAATTGGTCCCTATTTTCACTTTTAACGAAAAGAAAAAAAAAATTAGAAAAAAAGTATGGAATTAGAAATTTGTATGGGCCATCGTGTATATTTTAAGGAGGGGGTGCCTCCAAGGGCAAAGTTGCCACCAGACATTTTTATAGGCCATCCTCTATATTAAGGAGGAGGGCCCCAAGGGCTAAGTTGCCACCGGCCCAACATAATGCAGCTACGCCACTGAGACATGTGTTTATTATCTGGGTAGAGAGTGGAAGGAGTTGGGGAAGACGTTCCTGGAACTCCTTGACATGTCCCTACAGAGGATAGTATGTTAGTCTGTGGGACCGTTCGTTATCTGTGGCCCGGGCGGGGGGAGGGGGAGAGGGAGCGGGCCGGAGAAAATGGAAATGTGTCCACTAAATTTTCGATGTCCCCCCCCATTCGAGACCCTGAACAAAATCTTGATCCTCCTCACTCTAGGTCCAAAATTAATGTGACCCCCCTCCCTCCCCCCCCCCAAAAAAAAAAATGGCGCCTTTCGTATGCCTAGATACTTTTTACAGATGATTTCCTGCAGCCAAGATTATTGTTGTAGCCAAATTAGGCGGCACTCCGCACCAACAAGTTACCATTAGTTATAAGGAAAACGTGCCTCGTTTTTACCCAAAAGACACGTTAGATTAAAAATGTTCTATAAAACAGCGATGTTCCGCACACCCATCTTGTATCAAGCTTCATACAATACAATGTTGAACACACTGTTTGCTTGTATGTCAACATCCGTAACGCAGTCAGCACCTAACAGACAGAAGAAAGCAAGAAATCAGCGGGGTTTCCTACACACAAAAAAAACTGTACTTGTAGTATTGGTACTACTAGCTTCAAAACGTTGTACACTCGCATTACGCCTCCCCCCCCCCCCCCCCAGAAGCTGAGACAAATTTTAAAAATGTTGACTGCTGAAAGTTGTATTTTTAAGAGCGAAAAATTAATTCTCATTTCGGTCAGTGTTTTTTTTTGCGACTTCCCCTCTTGACGGGACCTGAAAAATGTAGGGCCCCTCCCCCTCGAGATGGCCCAAAAAATTCATGACCACGCCCCCCCCACCCTCCACGGCGATAAATAATGACCGATCGTTTAGACGTACAGTACGTATACTGGAATTTGTTGTCCAGACCGTACAACAGCAATGGCTGATTCAGACTGCAACGACGAACGTTGTAAAGAGATAATCAACAGCAGGACCCGCTAACCACCTCCAATTCCCTCCCACTGCCACGACACACGAGGGGACCGTCCAACCCGCTGCAGACAGACCAGCACTAATTAAGCCCTAAAGTGTGCGCGGCCTATCTTGAGTTCGCCGCAGAACGATCACAGATAATCGATTGTACGTTTTCAGTTGCAGAGTGCCTTGTTGATATCCAAGATGGTTACAAAAACAATGGCGGCCGTCGATTAAAGCCGCCCCCTACAGGAAGACCTAGTCGCTCGTAAAATACTTCCAGGACTCAAGATACGCCGCGCACACAACAATTATTCGGCCTTATTTCATTCGAATCGGACAACGTTGGGGGAGGGGACTTACTGTAAAACGAGATTGCATGACCCACATCAGCCTATTGGGTAACGGAAAATCTGGAACGTGGACGCTGCGTTTAGAATATGGGCAACGTTATCAAAATGGCGAACAGGCACCTTTAAAACTTAGTTACATCAGTCTACTGCAAAGTACGCCCGAGGGCGCCACATGACACGAAAAAAAAAAGGTCAATGGAAACGAATATTTTCTACACGTAAGGACAAACAAGTCTTGCTTAATTTTAACCACTTATCATTTTTTAACGATTATGCTACCTCGCCATTTGGTTTTATGACTGTAATGATGAAGAGAACAATACGATCGGTCCTACCTGGTTGCTCCGGCGCACTACTAATAGTGAAAGGATGCCACTCATGGCGTGAGATTAATGGCAAATTAACGAGCACATAATCTCCTGGACGAAAGTGAAAGTGCTCCGGTCGACGGATGATGAGTTGCGTCACCTGCGGGCGAAAAAAAAATCAAAATAAATAACTCAGGACGTTGACAGGACAATCTTTAGCAGGAATTCACAACTCAACCACTGATCTACATACTTAAAATACACCAGAAACCCGCATGCCTGCAGGCCGTAGAAAAAATAATTGGAACGGTTTAGCTAATTATTCTGCAGCAGACATCGAAAGTTTGGCCTAATTAGAATGTCACTCAAAACCACCTGACACCACGGTACAATACTAAAATAAAAATACCAAGTGTAGGACTGATTTGTTAGACTTTTTTTCACATTGATAAACTGGAGATTTAGTAACTTGCACTGTCGCCAAACTCACCAAAATCGTTCCTAAACGCGCGACATGTTTCCTGATTCCTCAGTTTGACATCACTACTGAAGCATCGGGGGCGTCGGACGAAAGTTTAACTGGAAAATCGTCTAATGGGATAATTATCTAATATCTGCCTAAATGAAAAATCTAGAAAATCATATAACGGAATATCATATAACGGAAAATCATCTAAACGGAATATCGTATAATGGATAAACGTCTAACTGGACAATAATATACCTGCGGTTTCTGATGGGGGCGAGGGATAATCGTCTAACTGGAAAATCGCATAAATGGAAGAACGTATAACGGAAAACAGTATAACGGAATATCGTCTAACAGGAAATTCGTATAATGGAACAGCGTCTAACTGGAAATTCGTATAATGGAAAATTGTCTAATATCCCTGCCTCGCTCGCGCTGCCGCGCTCGCTGCGGCTATACATATAACATCAAGGGGGCGAGGGATAATCGTCTAACTGGAAAATCGCATAATTGGAAGAACGTATACCGTGTAACAGTATAACGGAAAATCGTCTAACAGGAAATTCGTATAATGGAAAACCGTCTAACTGGAAATTCGTATAGTGGATTATCGTCTAACTGGAAATTCGTATAATGGATTATCGTCTAATGTCCCTGCCTCGCTCGCGCTGCCGCGCTCGCTGCGGCTATACATATAACATCAGAAACTGCAGTTAGACATTGATCCAGTTAGACGTTTATCCATTATACGATTATCCATTATACGATATTCCGTTTAGACGATTTTCCAGATTTTTTATTTATGCAAATATTAGACAGTTATCCCATTAGACGATTTTCCAGTTAGACGCTCGTCCGACGCCCCACATCAAAAACCGCAGTTAGACGTTAATCCAGTTAGACGTTTATCCATTAAACAATTATCCATTATACGATATTCCGTTTAGATGCTTTTCCAGATTTTTTTTTTAAGCAGATTTTAGACAATTATCCCATTAGACGATTTTCCAGTTAGACGTTCGTCCGACGCCCCTTTCTGATGTTGTATGTGAGGGATAATCGTCTAACTGGAAAATCGCATAATTGGAAGAACGTATACCATAATCAGTATAACGGAAAGTCGTCTAACACGAAATTCGTATAATGGAAAAGCGTCTAACAGGAAAATCGTCTAACAGAAAATTCGTATAATGGAAAATTGTCTAATATCACTGCCTCGCTCGTGCAGCTGCGCTCGCTGCGGCTATACATATAACATCAGAAGCCGCAGGTATATTATTCTCGGGGCGAGGGATAATCGTCTAACTGGAAAATCGCATAATTGGAAGAACGTATACCGTATAACAGTATAACGGAAAATCGTCTAACAGGAAATTCGTATAATGGAAAACTGTCTAACTGGAAATTTGTATAATGGATTATCGTCTAACTGGAAATTCGTATAATGGATTATCGTCTAATGTCCCTGCCTCGCTCGCGCTGCTGCGCTCACTGCGGCTATACATATAACATCAAAAACTGCAGTTAGACGATGATCCAGTTAGACGTTTATCCATTATACGATTATCCATTATACAATATTCCGTTTAGATGATTTTCCATTATACGATATTCCGTTTAGACGATTTTCC
>JAHWFP010056383.1:166-21701 GCA_023313725.1 Lithobius niger
CAATTACAACGTTCACGGCACATTTTTCGTTCATCTGAAACTAGCCAGCGATCCACATCCGCCTCTGGAGTGAGGGTTTCGGCACTGAACTGGAGACTTGCCACCGATAGTCACCAGGACGGAACTCGGTACTGATGTTGCGGATACATGAGGGTAAAAGCTACGTGCATTTACAAATGGAGGCTACGACCGATGCAACGTTTCTCACAGGAACCACCTTCCAAGACGTTGAAGCCTGGGTTTTGGAGATGCCTCCCAGGGCCTGAGGTTCAGCATGTTATGTTGGTTATTTTATTTTGGTGTGTTGGTTTGTGTGTAAAATTTCTTGCTACTTGAGCTCTGGGTTTGGCTTGGCCCGCCTCCTATTGGACAAAGGCTGTTGAAACTAAAAGTAAAGAGTTTTTGGATGGTAGTGAAAATGATAATTTCCCCCTAAAATTAGTTTTTACTTACCCTGTAACTCTTACCTTTATGATAACCCTCTGCCTACTCTGTCTTCGCCAACCCTTGGGTCAGGTACGAAAAGTGATCGACAAAGCACGGCAATCACCAACATTGGTGAGAGTGTCACCTCGTGGTGAGAGCTACAAGGTAGCACACAATTTGTCAGTGACAAAAGACATAGCTTTTGGACAAAAGAGCATAGTTGTTACGAACAAATAACTATAAATATAAAGGTAAGAATTATAGGATAAATTTTTTTTAAATGTTTGGGAAAAAAATTTTCTTTTTTAACTTGTTAACATGTCTCTTTAGGTACTTTGTATGAGTTTAGTCGCCACCACTGCTGCGACCTGTACTTGTAACATTCTTCCTATGGACACAGCTGAAGCAATCCTACTACGTCTGGAAGCGCTCCTAAAAAAGAAACCAAACGTATGCTTCATAAAATATTTCTTTTCCGTTCTTGTACGACGTGCTAGTATTTATTACGTATGGCCTAAAATGGAAATTAATGAATAGAGTATTACATTTTTAAGTTAATGAAGCTATAAACTCTGACCCTACTTGTTAAAGCAATAAATGTCCAGTTCATGGCCCCCAACACTATCCGTCTGCGCCAACTCGTGTATTTTTTTGTATTCATTTTAAAGGACCTACTTTACATCTAGTGGTGTTTAGACAGAGAAAATGGCTAAAAAAACTTTATTAATAATTAAAAATTAGTTAGTGCTGGGTAAACTTTTGTGTTTTTTACTTTCTTCCTTGTAACATTACCTTCAAAAGAGCAGAATTTCTTGTTGCTGAGTGGAAAATATACATAACCTGTTAATTTTTGCATTCGTTCCTCGCAGTGCTGTGTTTCTCTGTAGTTTTATAGTTCCTTATAGCCACCAGCTGTGTAACCCGTCTGCGCCTGCGCGGCGCACCCCTCTATAAAAGTGCTTTTGCGGGACCCGAGGCCATCATTTTTTCTCCAAAGCGTCTCCACTCCACTTCGTTTCCTGCCTTTTGTTCAAGCTTTTCATCTGGCCCTTTCGTCCAAGTACCTGAGCCCAACTGCTGGACCATGCCTGAAGACCCGATGGATGTCTGCTGCCGCCGCCGCTAACTACGATAAGAGTACTTCACTCCCCTCCTCTGCTTCTCTTCACGGGGTTTTCCTCCGTCACCTAGCAACAGCGTTGGACTCCCTGCTCCTACGGCTTTCATCGGCCACGATCAACCCTTCCATTTGTTGCAACCTGTCTTGCTTCTTGCTCAACAAGTGGCAGCCAAATCATCCACCGTTTCCATCACGATCGATGAGTTCCTCGGATGAAATGGCATGGACTGGCGGCGGGAAATCTCCATCCTTCAGTGGTCAAAGACTTTCATCCTTTCAAGAAAGGATTCCTTTGATTTCCGACCCTGCAACTTGTTCTTGCCCCGGCATGAACGTGAGAGGCCGGATTGACACGCACAAAGTGTGCCAGGACCATCGATGCTTTGAATGCTACAAAAGACTGTTTCCCCTTTACGTCAAGATCCCACCAGAGGTATGGCTCAAAATTGTCAAATTACAACGGGTAGCCATACTGCAATCCAAACAGGCTAAAGAAAAAAGAGCCCGACTGCTCAAACCCTAAACTTCTTAACCAATCACGAAGAAGCGTAAAAAGAAGTAAGCGGTGATATGGTAGCCTGATGAAGAAAGTCTTTCTGAGCCCCTCCAATTCCAGAAAACCTGACTGTCGAAAATTTGCAAGGATATTGGAACGGTGAATATCCTTTACTTGAAATTTAAGCGTACAAAACGTAAACATGGACTCGAAATTTCAAAGTAAGCGATGTGACATTTAAAAAAAGAAACTGTCGAAGCCTATCTTCATGACTCCTAGCCTCTCTCCCTCAAGCTCCTCCGTCAAAAAGGGGGTGCACATCACCAATGAGCTTCTTACCAAGCTTCAGTATCTTCAGAATACGACTCCCCAATGGTCTTAAAACCACCTGGACTGTCCATGCCTTCAATCGGTGAACTAAACGAACAATTCACTACCCATTCTCAAACGGAAGTTGACCCAACAATTGGAAATGGCACTTCAGACAAATCACCTACACTTCACGCCAATCAACACATGGCAAACGACATTAGTCAGTCCCCGTCTTCCATTTAACCTGAAGTCAACCCCAAACCTCACGAACCACAACTAATCGAAAACTCAACCGTTTCACCCTCTCTTAAGGTGGCAGTCACCCTAAAAAACATGATTTTGAAAAAAAAAATTGTATTTTTTTTACTGTATTTTACATTTTCTTATGGTATTTAGTGTTTGAAATTTAAATATAAAAAAAAATACAAAACATTAAATTTTGTACCCTAGTCGCACGAACAAAACATCAACATTGAACCCTTTAAAACTTCAAAATTGAACAATCTCATCTCTTCTCCAAAAGTTGAATTGTAAACATCATCAATTCTCAAAAAAACCAACTTGAATGAACAATCCACCCGTGCAGTTCTTTGAATCATCACCAAATCCTCGAATCGAACGCTTTCTTTCCCAGCAACACCTCAAACGGGAGTAAAGACCTCCTATGTGACCTCTCCAACCCAATGATTACCTTCTATTTGAACAAACAATCACCTCCATTACAAGACTTTGGAACCATGAACTTCAAATCAACATAAGAACCTAAAACCGAACCCACGAGTGTCAAGACCAGAACGTAAGCAAAACAAGAATGGACCCATGTCAAGCTGTAGCTACATGACGTCACCCATCACCACCACATCAAAGGTAAATACTTCATCACTTTCTTAACGATTAAGATGAATACTAAATCTTGTCCCCCCCCCAAAAAAAAAAAAGGAAAACGGAATCAAAGATTCCTCATGAGGAACTCCAGCTCTCAACCCTAGGGAACTCGTTCAGAACATGCCCGCCACGAATTCAGATGAGGTCAACTGTGAATGCAAAACTCACCTGTATTGTATTTTTCCAGCAACAAGAAAAGTAAATTTACCGGCCCCCATGAAGGCCGGCTGAAATTTGTTTTCTTTTGCTAAGGAAAAATACTAAACAAACCCACCCTACCTCCCCTCTTGAGTGACCTTCTGACAGATCGAGAGAGAACTAAAAGATGCATTTGCTTTTGAGCAAGCTCTTAAGTAAAGAAGGCTGCGCATGCGCAGTGGGTTCTGGAGCTGGGCGGATCGGCGCAGCTTTAATTCTCATGGCAAAGAGAGCATGAATGCAAAAATTCATAGGTGTAATATTTTTCCTTAGCAAAAGAAACAAATTTCAGCCGGCTTTCATGAAGGCCGGCAAATTTACGTGTCTCCATTTTTTGCACATTCCCACATTAAGATAGTCCTCTATCTAGAAAATTTTCGACCACTACCTGCAGGCTTGATTAGGCGTCTCGAAGTTAAGTTTCTTGTCTGGTTACATGATTGATTTTGATTCCGTCCATCACAGAATTTTAAAACTGACTCAAAATCAATCATGTAACCAGACAAGAAACTTACTTCGAGAAGCCTGATAAAGCTTGCAGCTAGTGGTCGAAATTTGCTAGATAGGGGACTATCTTTAATGTGGGAATGTGCGAAAATGGAGAAATTCTGCTCTTTTGAAGGTAATGTTGATAATGCGTTCTACAGTAGCGGTCGTTATAGCAACGCTGTCTTCCCTGTACATTTCGGCATAATGCTTTGTCATCATAGGCTTTGTCTCACTAAATAAATGTTTTTGTTTCAGAAAACTGAATAAATGTATTGTGCTGAGGTGGATTCATGTTCAGAGATAGTTCATACAGCTAGTCAGCAAAGATGTTCCAGGACTTGCTTGAAGTTTTAAATCCTTAGAAAGATAAAGTTTTAAACAGCATCGCCGTTTATTACCACCTAGTCAAAATTTGAACTACAAGTGGCAGTTGTATTGGTGCTGCCTTCTGTTAGACGTGGAAAGGTTTGTGCTGCTATTTAATAGCTGCTGCATGATGGCTTTGCTGCAAGAAATGAAGTGCATTGCATCTGCATTAGGGATGTGCGATATTAATATTTTGGGATTTTGGGTTCGATTCGATTTCGATCGATTTTGGGAAAGAACACCTCGATTTCAATTATTATTTGATTTTGAAATTCAACTTTTTTCTTTTTCGATTTTAAACTATTTTGTTTTTCAATTGTATTATAAGGGCTACACTTTCTTATTACGTTTCAGTAATTACATTCCTGTAAACTAATGTTACTCCATTACTTGCAAACTTTAAAATAAAGTTTGAATTTTGTGGTCATTTATTAGGCAAAAATACATTTTGGTATTAACACAAAGTTAGAAAGCAAGCTTCCACCTTCCCCTCACCCCTTTTTGAATAGCACCGTTCTTAAGAGTTTATTTAGTCAAATTAACTTAATACATTGTGCAAGTTTGGCCAATTACTGCCCCTTAGTTGATAGTTAAACTGAGGTCTAAAACAAAATCTTACTGTTGTAATTTTAGGGCATGTTTTAGGGCATTGGCTACACTATTAGCAATGGTTAACATGGTACTGTACATAGTTACCACATAAAACGGAGAAAAGTCATTACACATTTTTGACTAAAGTTACTGTTTTACTTGATTCTAATTTTTATGTTAAACTTTGTTTTAAGTAAATTTATTAAGGCTGTACGGATCAGCATTTTTTCTGCCCAACAGATTCCGATCCGATTTAACCGAACCGATCGCTACAGATTTTTAACAATTTTTTTTTTCTGGCTTACACAAACTTGTAGGCTAACAAATTTGTAGGCTAATGAAAACATTGGAATACATTTTTTTTACCCAAATAAAAGTAAAAATTTGTCCGTTATTAACCTTAGCCTACAAAATGTAGGCCTAGTCTAAATTAAAACAAAAGGTAACAAACATGTGGAGAAAGAGAATTTATTTATTGTCAAGGGCCTGGCAAAAATCGAAAATCTGCAGGTTTTTGTTCGCTGAACCGATTTTTGCCGATCAGCCCAAAATCTGTTCGGCTAAATCTCTTCGGTACAGCTTTAATATTTATTGAAAAATTTCACAAAATCGAAAATAATTCACTTCATTACTACATGGGGATCTCGTTACTCGATGGGAATCTTGTTAATCGTTGGGAATCTCGTTACTCCACAATAATCAAATTTTTTGATTTTGACTTGGACAGGTTCGATTCGATTTCGACAATGTAATAAAGTCAAAATCAAATTGAAAGTTTCGATTATTAAATGAACATGGTACGCAATTTACCAAAATTGTCCCTTGATCGTCACAAATCAAGGTGCGAATTTTCGGTGGGTCTATTATCGTTTAGAAAGATCTCCCACCTTCCTCAGGCAATTCGAGCATTGAACGCCTTTTGACTTGGAGAAACGGGAAGATGGTTTGAATTTCCCGCACGTGTTTGTGCTTCCGGTTGGGGAGGAGGGATAAGATGCAGCGAGCAGTGGCTCCATCTACGGAGCTTGGGAAGAGATAAGAGGGAGGAGCGCTTTCCACTTGCAATTCAATTGATGTAAATTCTGGTGTAATAATCCGATTGACATCACAATGTGAAGCTTCTTGGTTATTCATAAGAGATTTTCTGGCACTCTGGAAGTGATGGATGGAGATGCTTTCCGAAGCTCGAAGATGTGGCTCAACTGTGTGTCAGATTTCAGAAGTATTGTGGTGCTCTTCCAAGCAATTTCGTGTTTTTCGGAGATGTGGTGAGCAGCAACTGCACTTCGTTTGGCTTTCCGTTTCTCCGCAGCTTTCATGTGTTCTCGAACTCGGGTGCTAATTCGACGTTTGGTTTCGCCCACATAGATAGCGTCGCAGTCCAAGCACGGGATAGCAGATACCTCTGCCTTGTTCTGCGGGAGGCTGCAGAGAACCTCTGGGTCTTCTGAGGGGGGGGGGGGGGGGGGGGGGGGGGGCCCATGGCGGGGTCCGTGGTTAGGCGCAGTGTCTGGCAAGTCGGTGGGATCATAGGACCGACATTCTTGCTCTGGGACCTAGTGTTGTATCGGTGGTTGACCCGCGTAGCTCCAGAGAAAGCTCCCTTGGTCTTGGAAGAGGTTCCCCCAGGAGACGGGGTAGCAGCAGGAGGGTGCGGTGGCCCAGTCTCTGGAGGTGGTGGAGGCGTCGGCGAAGGAGCTGGGGTTTGGGACTCCTTCTTGTTTGGTTGCAACAGTGATTTCAGATTTGGGGGTTGCGAAAAAAACATCGGACACCTCCACGGGAGAGGATTCGCTTCACACGGGCTCCCTTGCTGGGAGAATAGGACACAACTTGGAAAGGCGCTGGGGACTGTAGGTCTGGAGACTGGTTCTCTCGCCTTCTCCTAGCCTTAGCGATGGACTTGTGTTACCAAGTAAAACAATGACCCTTTCGGCCTATCGAAAGTTTCGATTTCCTCACAGTCCTAATCTGCATAGGAGCCAGTGGTAGGTTAATAAATGGCTTTCTGCTGTTTGATGGATCGGTTTCAAGTTGTCAGCCTAGTATGAAAGTGTGCTGAACTGGTGTGGGTTGCCTGTCAGGTATAAGTTCTGTTTGTTTCTCTCGCTCTACAGTCAGGGCATTTGGTGTGGATACCATCTTTCCCCTTCCTACTTTCCCACGGCCAGGTGTCTTCAATTAACAGTCACCAGGTCAACTTCTGACCCAATGGAAAACAGTGATGCTGTTAAAACGGATTTGTATTTCTAATGATTTTAACCTTCATGTACATCCTGGAATTTTTTTGATGATAAGCTGTATTAACTGTGTCTGAACTATAAACTGTCTACCCCGAGGAAGTGTGGTGCACAGTGTCCGTTTCTTACATTCTTGTGTTTTGTCGGTTGCTTGTGTTAACTATTTTAGTTAGTCCTACGTCATAAAACTACTACCATAAATCACCTATTAAATGCCCATGAACTTCTGAAATTAATTTAATAAAAAAGGGGATGAGGCATTAAAAAGGCTACTACACGATTTCTGGCCTTACAGCATTTTTGTGGGGTGGGCGTTTAGGCCTAATCCATCGTGGAAAAGTTGATTATTCGTATACGTGATCTGGGTTCAATCTAGCAATCTGGGAACAACCTTTATTCTCATTTATTCGTAAATTTAGTTCATTGTATCGTCCTTCTTCCAATATCTAACATAATTCTTCATAAATTTAACAAAATCTACATTTAATCCAACGCTATACACAGGAGCGTTTGTAATCACGGAAAAGTCGGCAGTATTAGGCCTACGCAATTGATCATTGCCTTGCGTGATGTGGATTCAGTGTAACAAAAATCAGTACCTTTATTCTCATTATTTACAAATTTAGTTTATTTGATCATCCTTTTTCCAATATCTAACATAATTCATAGTTAAAACTAATTTCTCACCATCACCGATTTTCAAAATAGATAATGCGATTCATGACCGAGAAGTGCACGTGTTGACGAAATTATCTGGAAAGTTGTTAAGTTCTGTTTTCCTGGAGAGAGTAATCCATGCCAGAACTTCCCCAGAAACTTTCAGCATGCATTACTCGCTCCAGGAAGAAAGAAAACGATGTCAATAATGAAAATTGTGTCAATACACGCACACTTCCCGGTCGTGAATCACGTCTATTTTGAAGGTTGGTTATGGCTAGAAATTAGTCTTAACTTTGAGTTGTGTTAGATATTGGAAGGTGGATGATGTAATAAACTAAATTTGTGAATAAATTAGGACTAGAGTTTTTGCATTTTTGCTAGACTGATTCCAAATTATGCACTTCTAGGTTTAAAGGGATAAAATGTTGATTTTGTTAAACGTTTGAAGCTTTTAGTCAATTTCTATCAGAAACATGATGATTTGGAGGGGAGGGGGGAGCGATAGCGAAGCAACCGCACAATTTCTGACCTTAAAGTATTTGGGGGGGTGGGGTGTTAGCAATGCCAGGGCGTTTAATAAGTGAATTATGGTACTTGGTTATTGAAATCTATTAATCCGTGTTTGAATAAAATGTCCTTTAATTGAAGTTCATGCACTAATTCTCTTTCAGGTATGTGGAATTGCTTCCTCTCTTGGTTTATTGGTTCACTGGTTGCAAAGAGTTTCGTATCCAAGCTCTGTAGAAATGAAAGATCATTTACTTAAAGTCTGGTTACCAGCTTTAGCGTCTGAGGTATGACTAACTTGTACCAGACGGTGCAATTATACAGCGTGGTCCACAAAAAACTGATGACCCAAAAAAGTCATATCCGGTAGGAAAAAAGTGTAAAATAAGACTATGATTTCTGGACAGAACGTGCGATTCTGAATCGAGTAATGTGGTCCCCATATCACACTTTTTTCTGCCTCCAGGAGAGGACAAATATCAATTCTAATGAAACAGGTAGAGCTTTGAAAGTCGAAAATGTTGTCTAGCCCTTCATAACGTTCGACTCTGGTAAGCATTACGTGGCGGACTAAGTACAACACGCAGCGCCCTCCCTCCTCCCTAGAGAAAGAAGAAAGAGAGAAGGAAGAAACGTTTGATGATGATTACCGAAAAATACACGAAAGGAGACGCAACACCGGCAACAATGAAGTAAGGCTAAAGCTTGCTGGAGCACCTGAAAACCCATTTAAGGTGGACAAAGGTTGGGAAAAGAAGGAGAAAATTTATATCCGGTTGTTGAAGAGAAAAGAAACTGCAGTCAGCACCCTTTCGTAGTGTTAAACCATTTACTGATATCTAATCTTCGTACTCAGAATAAAATTACGTTAGACCACATGCACAAGAAAAAATGCAAGGAATACAAGAAAAAAAAAAGAAGAAAAAAATATAAAGTGTAAATGTTTGTATCACGATAAACGAGGTTTTTTGGCGCGCGTTTTATAAAATACAGATAAAAAAAAAGCCTCCCACTCTTGGTTGGTTTCGTTGATAAAATTTTGTAAAATAAGGCAGATTACTTATGTTTTATTTGCCCCCAAAAACTATCGCGATAGTAAGGAACGTCACCAATAATGTGTGCAAGAGTAGCAGAAATTGATGGGCACTCGTAACCAGGGTTGAATGATAACATGTCGTCTAGGTTGTCTTATGTTTTCTTATGACTGTTTAGAGTTAATGGTCGAGCATGCAAGCCACTGAATGAAATGAATTTAGCAGTTTACAATTGTGCTGGCAGATTGCATAAAATGACCAAAAATGGCTAATGAAATTACGAAAAATCAAAAGCTTCCGGGGCTCTGCACCGGACCCCACTGGGGGAGCTAACAGCGCTCTCCCAGATCCCCTAGCTGTCTAGAGAAAAGTCGGCACATCGGTCAGTTCCCCCCCCCCCCTCCAATTTTTAGCCTTCGCTACGCCCCTGTCCACAGTGTAGCCTGTTGTAAAATCATGGCAAGTTCCTGCGTGAGGATGTTACTGTCTCTGTAAGCTTGATGGTTGTGGGTGTACCTAGACACTAGTTGAGCCTTTTTTATGGCCTCGTGATATACTAATGACAGTTCGTTCATTGCCACTCTAGAAAGCTGTAGCAGGTTGCAAGACTGTACAGCGCCATAGCTAGCCCTCAGTAGATGCAATTTCACCTCATCAGGAGAGGAGGCAAAGGTGTGCACGATGGCATTGCTCTTCTTGCACACCTCAGCCCCAACTTTTGCACATGTAAATTGTCCAACAGATCTCCACTCAGTTCTACACCCAGATATGTTACCGAAGTGACCCAAGTGAGTTTTGTTCCATTTAGGTGTAGAGGTTCAACAATCTCAGAGTCTCCTCTAAAAATAACTCCGACCGATTTCAGGACGTTAAATAAGAGGCATTTCGTCTCCGCCCTGTAGCACAGCCTGTCCAGAAGGAACTGAAGAGCATGTGTACTGGCTGCCAAGAGTACAATATCATCAGCATACGCAATAATATCCAGAGCAGCTCCATTGATCCAACAGCACTTAGGCAAGCCACCTAACTCTTTGACAGCTTCATTCAACACTCTTTGACAGCTTCATTCAAAGGCAGAAATGGAATGGCGAGAGGGGGCGGCCCTGCCTTACGCCACACTTTGCCGCGAAGGAGGGAAACAACTAGTTACCCCAACGAATAGCCAGAGATTGCCGATCGTAACAGTCCCGTACCAAGTAAGTTGGAACTCTGCGACTCCTTAGGGCTTCCTCCAAGGCGTCATGCGAGACCTTGTCGAACGCCTTAGCAACGTCAGCGAAGCAAGCGTATACTCTCGAGCCAGTATTCCGGTAACGGCACACAACCTCTTTCACCGCATACATGGCCAGCATCGTAGAGTGTTTATGTTTGATCCCAAATTCAGCATCACTGGTGCCAACCGTATTTCTCAGTCTGGTCAGCACGACGAAGTCCAAGAGCTTTGCCAATAGACTCATTAACCCAATCCCCCGATAGTTATCAATACGCGTAGGGGTCAGCAGTGGTTTTCTTGAGGGCGGGCAGAATATTAGTCTTTGTGGCCGCATCGGGGCAATGGGCATGAGTGAAAGAGGCCGAAAGAAGGAGAGCCAAGCGCTGTCGGGCTTGGTGACACCTGCGTAACGGAGAAGTAATGAATGTGACTACCACCAAAGCAAATGGTTGTGATACGAAGTCAGTAAAAATGGAACTAAGAAGCTAGAAATGGGAAAATGATGTGGATTTTCTTAATCCACATTAAACGTGACTCAGGTCTATGGTTTACGTTTGGAACCAAGAAAAGTAAAGTAGTGGACGTGACTACCAATTTAGCAAATAGTTGTGAAACGAAGTCAGTAAAAATGGAACTAAATGGGAATACCCAAAATCTTGAGGATTGTAATTGGCCCAAGGTGTTAACTTGAAACCTAATTAAGCCTTATGAACCTAAGAAAATAAACGTAATGAAAATTATGAAACTAAATGAACTGTTTGTACTACAACGCGCACACAGGTACTTGCAGGCATCAATTTTGTCAAGCAAGTTTCAGCATGGAGCTGTCTAGCCATAAAGGACGATTCCATTTAACATGGGGAAGGATGGTAAGACCACTGAAGAAAGGGGTAGGGATATGAAGTCGGCGTGAAAGATCACCGTAATTTTCTGATATTGTAACGTCTGTCACATTAACTTGGGATTGGGAAAGGGTGTGATTAAGGGCCCTAACTTAGCTGTATATTTTTTTAGCAAGGTTACAAATTTGAAGACCATTCACATTATACCAGGGGGGTTATTGCGAGTCTGTTCCTGGTGATGTCACCCCTCTGTACACAACACAATGTTACAATGATATTCTCTAGCCGAACACGAAGCCTCAGATACTTTAAAAGTTGGAATGTGGGTAGGAGTTGGGGGTGGGGAGTGGCGTGCACGCTGATGTCTGCATGTTGTACTAGTCCGCCACGTAGGTTACCTGAGTCGAACGTTATGAAGGTTTAGAGGTCATTTTCAATTTTCAAAACTCTGCCCGTTTCATTAGATTTGATGTCTGTCCTCTCCTGGTTCTGAGGGATGATGACTAGGAATTTTTTTTACATAGGGTGGAAAAAAATGTAATTTGGGGCCACATCATTCAATTCAGAATCGCGCATTCTATCCAGAAAACTTGGTCCTATTTTACACTTTTTAATTACCGGATTTGACTTAGAAAAATTTTGGGGTCGTTAGTTTTTTGTGGACCACCCTGTACACTTGAAAGCAAAATTGTAACTTGTGTTTTTGTCACCAGAATGCTCCAACATTGGCCAGATTAGCTGCCATCCATGGTTTATGTTCGTTATTTGGTTTGCAGAGCTCATTGATGCAGGTATGGCTACTTAGCTTAGTATATGCATTTCACCTCATTTTTTGTTACTTTATTTCGTAGCCCTGTAACTCGGAAAATTCTGTGGAGTTTTTTGCTTTGAATCAAAATAGCTATAGACGTGGTCAAACAAGGAAATATGCACTTTCAAATCGAAATTAACACAGAAAAATTCGTGTTCAGCTAATTTTGAACAATATATGACTTAATCACGCGACGTTTGTTTTCCTCAGGCTGCTTCTTTGAGTTTTGAGTTTCACATTCCTGTGGTTTACAGAGCCCATTCATTGTAACTGCTGCTGTAGACCACTGATCTTTAAAAGTCGGTGCCGGCGAAGAGATTCAGTTTCAGCAAACACGAAGGAAGAAATCGGTTAATTTATTTCAACTGGCATATGAAAATCATCAAAAATGTTACAACACACATAAAACTTAAAGAAAATCATCTAACAAAATTATACACTAGTCAATCTGCTATGACAGAGTGAAAAAGAGGAATGTTGAATGAAGCATCATCCCTGGATCTTGCGTCCCACATTGGCCTCATCGATTCCTGTGCCAAGCTGGTTCGAAATGGTCAATGGAAGGACAAGCCCATTCATTAGTTTTGCAACGTGGAATGGCAACCACATACAGTGTGGGACGACATGGTTCCTCTTCACAACCATCCATGAGATATCATTCCATGGTGGACAAACCCGCTTAACATATAAGCAGGAATCCCCATCCGGGAACCTCCTTCGGAGGGCCTTCCCTTCACAGAAGACTCCAACTCAGGATGGGGAGCTTTGTATGAAGGTCACTAACTCTCTGGAACTTAGTAGCCTGGCACATTGCGAGGTACTCTGCCTCCACTGTAGACAGTGCTACTGTCGCCTGCTTCTGGCTCTTCCATGATATAGCGGCACCAGCTAGTATGCTGACATAGCCGCTGTACTATTTTCGGTGTACGAGATCCGATGCACAGTCTGCATCACAATAAAACTGGACTTTCTCGTTTGTCTTACGAAATGTAGTCCCCAATGTTTGATCTTCTGCACATATCGGAGGATGTCTCTCACTCCACTCCAATGTTCCTTACTTGGGTTGTTGTTGAACTGGCTTACGTACTCAGTTACGAAAGAGATATCCGGTCTTGTGCCGTTTGCCAGATACAACAAGCTGCCGACAACTTCTCGGTATGGCACATTTTCTTGAGTAGATGGGTCATCTTCCTTTTTAAGGAACTTCATACTTGGTTCCAGGGGAGTCGACGCCAGCTTGTAGTCTACCATGCCGAAGCTTTTCAAGATTTCCTCGGCGTACGCAGTCTGGTCCAAAGAAATAGAACCGTCGGGATGACGTATGAGTATGATCTTTATCGAGAGAATCGTCTTTGCTCTCCCGAGGTCTCGAGCTTTGAATCTTCCCATGAGTTTTTCCTTGAAGTTCTCTAACACTGTCTGGTTCTTTACTATCAGAACGGTGTAGTCTACGTAGACCTCTACTGTCAGTCTTTGGTCCATGTCATCATACACACAAGGGTCTGCCACGGACTCTTTTAGGCCTATTTCCTTCAAAAAATTATCAAAACAAGAGTTCCACTCTTTCCCGGATTGATGTAGGCCATAGATGCTCCTCCTCAGCTTGCATACATATTCTTCCTTCCCCACTTCGATGAATGGATGTGGTTGTTCCATATAAGTTTCCTCCTTGATAGTACCATTTAGGTATGCTGCTGTAAGATCCACTTGATAGATCTCCTAGCCTAGTTCCACGGCCAAGGCGACCAAAGTCCTGACAGTTTTCAATTTAATCACAGGTGAGAATGTCTCATTGTAGTCAATTCCCTTCACCTGCATAAACCGGCGTGCCACCAATATCGCTCGGTAATGTTCCAGGTTTCCTTCTTGACCAAATTTCTCCTTAAAAACCCACTTGAACTTGATCACCTAGTTGGCCTAGGAACTAGCTCCCACATTTGATTTTGTTCAAGATTTGAGAGCTCTTCCTCCATGGCTTTCTTCCAGTTCTCGGATTCGGGCCCCTTCATAGTGTCTTCTAATGTCTTGAGGTTCAGCTCGATCATCTTTCGTCTCATGTATGGCGTTGCATTTTAATTGATAATCTCGCTTTGCAGCTTGTCGCAGAGATCTATGGATTGTCTGCCCAATATCTTCTAAAGGAAGTTCTGCCCGGTCCTGCCCCTACCTCTCTTCACCATCATCCAGGAAGTCTTGTATTTGGGTTGGGGGTCTGTCTCTTCGGAGGTTACAGGGTTCTCCCTTGGTTCGGGAACTTTCACGTCTGGAATAATGGTCTGCTCCGTATCTTCGGATTTGATGAGAAGCAGGTCATCACCTGTAGGCTTCTGTGGTTTTCCTATGGTAGGCTTGTCTCTTACATGGAACACAGCTTCTTCGAACTTTACATCGCGGCTAAAAATGATTTTATCGGCTTTAAAATCCCACACCCTTGTATCCTTTTGTTCCTTGAGGGTACCCAATAAAAAAAGTCTCTATTGCCCTGTCATCCAACTTCTGTTTTGGGATGTGTCTACCTTTGACGGCCCAGGCCCTACAGCCAAAAACTCTGAGGTGGTCGGTGTCTGCTTCCCGGCCTTCCCAAACTGACGAGGGACTTCTTCCTTCGAGGGATCTTGACGGGCAGAGATTACGTACATGACAAGCTGTCGTGGCTGCTTCCGCCCATTGGTTCTTCGGCAAGTCTGAGCTTATAAGCATGCATCTCGTCATATCAAACAGCGTCCTGTTGTATCGTTCAGAGTTTCCATTTTGCTGTGGATTTCCTGGAACGCTGAGTTGCCAAGTAATCCCATGTTCTCGCAAGAAATTATCAAACTCCTGCTTGTATATTCTCTGCCGCAGTCTGAACGCAGCGTTTTTATCTTGGTCTTGTGGTGGTTTTCTACTTCAAGTTTATACTCCTTGAACTTCGGATAACCTCGCTCTTTCTTTTCAGCGTGTAGACACGGGCGTACGTCGAGTAGTCGTCAATGAAGGTCACCAGATAGTGGGCTCCTCCTTTTGACATAGGAGAGATTTTCCCCACTACATCCGAGTGTATCAGCTCTAGAACCTGACTGGCCTTGCTTGTTTTACAAGTTGGAAATGGAGTACAGGGTTGCTTTCCATTCATACATGTCTCACATAGACGGTCCCCCGTTTCGTCTTCTTCCATTTCTGTTTTGTCTTCAGTTCTGGTTAGGCTTCGCACTGTAGCTTGGTGCAGGTGACCAAATCTCTGATGTCATAAGGCGTCGTCGTTGGTTCTTGCGATGCTGGCAATATTCTGCTCTATCTCCATCACTCTGTACAGGCGTCCTTCTCGTTTGCTGTCATGATGATTTTGTCATCTTTGTCAATCACTCTTGCTTCGCCTTTGTGGAATATCACTTGGCATCCTTTCTCTTCGATTCTTCCTACAGATAGGAGATTGCAGTCTAAATCGGGGACGTGCAGTATTCCAGCGAGTGTGAGTCTGGCACCCCCGTTCTCTTCGATTAATTCGATAACCACGTCTCCAGCCCCTTGAACTGCCATGGTTGGCGACCTCAACTTGGTTGGCGACCTCAACTACTGATGATGTAGACCTACAGTTCGACAGTTTCTTTTTGCTTGACATCATGTGCTCGCTTGCCGCACTGTCTAAATACCAGGTATTTATTTTTGAGCTACTTCTTTCTGCAGCGTGTAAAGCCTTCTCCACTGTGACGATTTTTGTCGATTTGGCCTTTTCCACCTTCTTGTTTCTTCATTTTGGGTGTCTGCGGGCTTACTCGTCTTTTCTTGCTTGGCTTTGTCACAATTTTTGGCAATGTGCCCAAATTTGCCGCAGCAGAAACATTTAACCTTTCGTCTAGGCGGGTGGCGATCTTTCTGTGTTGCCACGTCTTCATTTTTCTTCTTATTTTGACTTGTGTCAATTTTCTTAGTTACTACAGCTTTGGTCTCACCCTCGGCAGTACCTTCACTTCGGGCTTTACGTTTCTTTTCTAGAAGTAATTTTTTTAAACAATTTTGGTACTCCAAATTTAAGATGAGTGCTTTGTACTCTTTAGGAGCCCCATCGGCATCTCAAGGGAAATTTCTTTATCTGTCAGATCGTAGTTGCATGCTGCTAATTTTCTATGTATGTCCATGATTCGACTTAAGTATGAACTTTTCTTCTCACCTGGCTTCAAGTTTACATTGAAAAAATCGCGCATCAACTGGAGTACATGCAGTAGACCGTAGCTAGAATGTTATCTCCGCAAGATTTCCCCATGCTTCTTTGGCCCTATGGCAACTTCCGATGTCGTCTAGGTAATTGTCTTCCACAATCAAAAATAAAAAGGTTAGAGCCTTTTCATTATTTTTGCTTCACTGTCCGACATCGTCGCACCGTATCCCAGCTGTATTGCTTCCCAAACACTTCTTTGCACTAAGGCAGCTCTTGCACGAATCTTCCAAGCGTGATAATTTTCACTGCTTAATTTTATATTTTAAAATCATCAGTCGACGTGGCCATTGTGCTCGATTTACTTTAAAAGTCACTTTCGTCGTGTTAAATTTGCCGTTAAAGTCACCGCCGTAGCGTTCGATTCATTTTAAAAATTCGCTTCTGTCGTGCTCATTTACTTTCAAAGTCACTTTCGTCTTCGTCAAATTCACTTTAAATTTCGTATTTATTTATGCTTTGTCACAGCGCTCAGTTTTTTTTCTTTGCTGCGTAGCGGGCGGCTCTCACTAACGCGATCAAAACTTTAGGCCTTTAAAGAGCATTTGATTTTAATTTAGGGTCTAACCACCTAGATCTTCCAAGGGAGATTCGCGCTCACGAGCTAAAGGCTCTTGCAGCTTCCTGGGCCTATGCTTCAGGAAGTATTTGTGGCGCGTTCTGGGAATAACCACAGCACCTTCATATCTCACTACTCAAGAGATACCAGTGCTTCGAGAAGAGGGTCAACACTAAAAGAACACATTACAGCTGGAAGCAAAATTAGGAAGCAGCTGTTGACTTATAAGAGGGAAAAAGTCACACTGGCGAAAGTTTGTGACACAGTGAACATTTCTTTAATGTCGCGGTGCTTCGTTAACATACACAATGGAAAGTTTCAATAGACTTTATCTAATTAGAAAGAAAGAAGGTGAAACTTATTCAAAGTGCACAGCACAAATCACAGTGAACAGTGATACAACTGACACAGTAATTTCGGTTTGAACACTTGGTGATAAAAAAACCTTATAAATCCTCATTCAGTGCAACACACCTACAAGAGAAGGTGGCACGGGAGAAATGTAACACACAATGGAGAGACACCACCAAACTGTAAATTGAAAAATAACACAATGTTTGTGATTGTGCAAAGACATTCAGTTCATATAAAAGAACAGTTCTCTGAAGTGGAGAAAATGGCGCCTAAATACTTGAGGTGGAATAAATTTTCTCTTTTCATTTGAAAAAAGTGTTACAATGACGTGTCATTATAACTGTACAACAATGAAAAGATAGTTAGCCGGGTTCGTGCTGTCTCACCAACCTATTGGACAAATCCAGCTATACTGAAGGTTATCATTTTTCAGATGATGATAAACGAAAATTGTAACACCGATTAAAATTAGTTTTTACTACCCTAAAATACTTGCTTTCAATAGACCCCACCCATCTTTCCCGCATTTGCCGAACCCACAGTTTCCAATGTGAAACAATGGTCAAAGTGAAGTGAGAGCAATGGCCTCTATGTTGTATTGATATAGACAGCGCCTCCAACACTCTATACAGGAGACGAGAAAACTCATCTCATCCAAAAAGTTGAAAATTTACCTTGGTTACTCTTATTTTCACAGAAAAGATATTATGCAAATATCTCGCAAATTTTCGCAGTCAGCAGTTCCTGGAAATGGTGTGGCTCAAGCGACTGTCTTCTTCAGTGTTACTACAAGACCCCAACTTCTTAACAACCGTTTTCTGTGAAAATAAGCGTAACCAAGGTGAATTTTCAACATTTGTTATGAATTTTCAAAGTAAACGATGTAACATTTTCAGACTCATCTCATTGCAATTTAAAACGTTGAAAGGGTTTTAAATTCATTTAAAGCAAAATAGAAGTGATTTAGCACATATTGAAGGTAATTATTTTAGGATAGCGAAGACTCATTTTAATCAGTGTTAAAATTCTCATTTTCCTTTAATTCCTTCCAAAAGACATTTGCTGTTAGATGATAGAACGGTGTATCTGTTTCAAGTAGACCCCCAACAATAAGTATTTTATTATTAACCTCCTGTGGCAATGTTCGACACTCCAAACAAGAGTGGTCAGGTGGAATACAGAGTGCCGTAGGATCTTCTCTCTACATTGTCTGCCCAGTCATCTCTGCTCTGCCTCATGTGGCCTCATTCCAATACAGGAGGATTCCTGTAACTGGCGTATTAAGAGAAAAAGCCTTCCTACCTCCTCCCTTCCTGTCATCAACTTGTAGTTGAAGAAAAGATAGAGGTATTCTTTTTGGCTGCAAGCGGAATATTGTCTTTCATTATTCAAGTACAGAATGATTTAGGCTTTTGACTTTTAAATCATTGTGAGCAGGGCACAACACTGATTCTGCTGAAACTATTTTGTTCCATATGGTCACGTTTGTGCAATCCAGTTGCAGATATTGGCCATGTCAGTCAGCCCCATGCAACCTATGCATCGTGACACTGTCCTGACATAACTTGAAAACAGTGACTACTAATCATAGCCCTCATCCTTGGCGACAACTATCAATATAAAAGCTAGTGTGGTTGCTTCCTAGTGGCAAGCATTTTCGTTACGGCAATCGAAACACCTTCACCACCCTCATACGAATCTGTGCTGTACATTACCCCAACCTAGTTGTGGCAAAATGTCCAAACCGTAAGCAATAAACGTTAATTCTTACCATCCCAGCTGGTGGGGGGGTTAGAAAATAAGCCTTTATTTTTTAAAGTCCTTAATATTCCTTGTCATGTAAATGAAACAACCATTGATGGCAAGAGTATTTTATTTATTTGTTGATTGCTATTTGATGTTTCTTTGTATAGCTCATTGAAAGTAAGAATCTTATTATAATTTAATTCTTTATTTCAGCTTCCAGGTGATGTACTTGAACCAACTAGTGACACTGGTCTTAATGAATTACTTAATATAATGACACAAATAATATCTATGTCTAAGGATATTGGGCTACAAAACTGCTGTGCTTGGATGCTAGGTCAACTGTATTTAGTTACGAGCAGTCATGGAAGACAGTCCTGTAGGTTTTTAGGGCTTAGACAAACTGAGATTCCTTCCCCGAAAAGCAATTCCTACATTACAAAATAATGTTTCCTTCCTTTCACAGTGCCAACAAATTATTCTTATTTAAAATCCACTAGTATTCTTGCTGCTGTGGTGGAATACCTCTGTGAAGAAATAAAGGCTGGTAAGTCTTTATTTACTTAAAAGTGGCCAAAACGAACGTTTGTAATGACATTTAAAAATAAAAAAAGTTGGTTCTCAGGCCCTGCCGCACCGATTTTAATCACTAGAAATGAAAAGAAACGACGTGCCAAAAATAGCATTTACAGGTCAAAAATGGACCTTAGGGTGAGGCCCAAAAATATAAAAATACATTCTTGATATCAACGCTTTAGAGAAGGGTGTGCCTAAATGCGCCCGCTGTATAACCATTCTTTACAGCTCTTTGACAGCTCAGATCGAAAACTTCCTCCAATACATAAAACTAAAAAATGTGATATGAAGGCCAGTATATTAAGGGGAAAAAATGACAAGGTTTCATTCCCTTACTTCAAGTGGGTGACCAGCTATGATTATTTTTGTACTAATCTGTTATAAGCCCTTAGCTCACTTGCAGTCCTTAAATACGTTTGTCGACACGTGGTAAACAAAATTATGTGGTAGTGTTCTTGATTTTACTCAAAATACGAAAGTAATTCACTAAAATATTAGCAAATAAGGCCAACAAATAAAATGCTGCCCGTCCGCACAAATTTCGTAAAAAAAAGGCCCGAGAACCAACTTTCTGGTTTAAGTGGCCTAACTTCCAGAAAAGTAGATTGATAAAATTTGGTTGACTGCCCTAGTTGATTGATAAATACGTTTTCATCTGATAGATATAGACCTATACTGTCAGTATCGCGCTTATGGAACAAGTTAAATTGCAACTTGTAAGATGAATGTAGTGAGCTAGTAATTTTAGGGCATGCTGCCCTAGCCCAGGATTGGCGCCTAGGCAAGTAAAAATGTAGTGACAATGAAATACGAGCTGTAGAATAATTATCAGCCTAACGTCATTGAGTTTACATACTTTCGGTTGAATTAATCGGTATGGGAAGAGAGGCTTATAATAATACGGGAGGCTTATGGACCTGATTCTTGTCAGGGACAAACTGAGGTTAACTGTATATATCCAAATATGCAAGAAATTGAATCGCTTTAAATTTGAAGTAGAAGTGTCTTCTCAAGTGGAATTATGCCCATCATGGATTCCTTCCATTCCTTTCCCATCACATATATAGCTGCTTCCTTTAAACATCGCTCAGCTTTGCAGAAAGCTTTTCTTGGAAGGTGTACCATCTGTCTGTCCTGTAATTAGCAACTGGAGTTTTGACTTTCTAGACAAGTTCAATGTTAAAGCACGCTGGTATAACCTGCCCGAAAATGTGCTTAAGCTACTAACTAAGCATGCAAAGTGATTATGCACCATAAAGCAACAGAACAACCTTGTTGGATTTCCGTATTCTCCAGTTGTGAAATATCAGTAATTTTCATAGACCTGGGTCCCTCCTTTATATCGTTACGGTCCCATGCCTTCGTTGCATAGAAGTTAATTATGTTAATTATGTTATATCAAAATGGGCAGTAAACCGATGTTTAAATGCTGACTTTGAAGTGTTGTGGTTGCTAGATGTATTGCAGTATTGAGTTATAATAATAATAATAACTTTTTTATTGGAATACAATACTTACATTGTACGCTCGAAGCTGTTCGAAGACAGATTGTATGAGCTTCAAAATGTACATCATGTTCATTGTTATTTAATTATTCAACATGTCACCCTATAGCTTACAGTTATACACAAATTTTAAACAATATTCAATGTCTCATCATCTTATATTTATTCTATCATTGTATAATTTATATGCTTATTTACTGAAAATATTGTTTTAGACATATTTCATCTTTTAAGTTCACCTTTAAATCTTTTATTGTGCAATAATTCATGAGTTTCTGACATTTTATTGAAAATATCTGGTATATACCATTTTTTATTTCTTTTTCCATAAACGTTATTCCATCTTGGCAGTGTGTATTTTGGTGTAATTAATCTTAATCTATTCCCTCTGTGTTCATTTTTTGTTTTGT